>CAXKVY010002349.1:0-72169 GCA_964058915.1 Tetropium fuscum
ATTTTATAATTTTCTGTCATTTTATAATTTTCTGAAATTTCCGCACGGTTTCGAGTTTCAGATACGAAAATATATTAAAATAAGTGCCGAATCTTCCGATAGTCAAGAATGTGGTAATGTGGTACACCACCGGAGCTGCAGGAGGCAGCCCACAAAGTGGAAGAAAGTTTGCTGCCGATAAAAAGCAAGGCGCGGTACGAAAAAGCATTCCAAGTTTATCGCTCCTAGTTCCATCATAAAAACACCACACATTTTGGATCAGAAACTACTGTATGGGCGTACTTTGGCGAGATCTCCAAAGAAAAAAAAACATCCACGCTCTGGGCTACCTACAGCATGCTAAGGACCATGATAGAACTTAAAATTCCGGATATGAAAACTTATAGAAGTAGATCTTTTATGATTACAGAGCCGCATTGGGTCAAGATGGTTAAAAAATATATTGATTTGCGTAAATCTGTTCAAAACCGAAGATTTTTTGTGCAGTGGAGACATGACACGCTATGCAATCAAGTCTTAGGGTATCATTCAATAGCAGCTTTTCCGAAAAAAGTGGCTTCCTTTTTGAAGCTCCCATAAATAGAAACTGCCTTTAGACGTACTTCCGCTACATTACTGGCTGTCAATGGTGCAAATGTTTTGCAACTGAAGCAGTTAGGCGGATGGAAATTCAGTGTTGTACCAGAGGGGTATGTCGAGTCATCACTAGTCAGTCAATCAAGACAGCCAATTTGTTATCGTTGTCTAAATCTGCTAATATACCTACGACTATTGATGTCACATGCAATGAAGTACCTTCGCAGGATATAAAAATTTCCTAGCAGCATCAAGAAGGGCTTAAAATTTCGATCAATGCTTATACTAATACTAATTTCGTTATTAGTTTTAACAAATACTTGTCAGTATTAAATATTATTACAAATAAAAAATGGTTTGATTTTGTTTGCTTTAAATAAATATGAATTAGTTTTCAATAAATACATACATCTAGTTAGATTCTTGTTTCACTTTTATAATAATTAGCTTTACACCACGTAAATTAAATTCACCGTTTAATCCTTGTATGCGGTAGAGAAATCGAGCAGGGAAGTTAGGACGGAAGTTCCAAAATTTTAAAATGTCATTATTATGTGGTTGACATTATTGTTACATTATGTGGTTGAAAATAAAATATATTATATTTTCTATTACCGTTACTTTTGGTAATGTTGAAATTGTCAAGAAAAAATGACAATCAGTCATTGTGTAATGTACTCAAGATTATTTCAGCATTCGGCGGATAGAGAACGTATGGCCACAGTATATTGTTACTTATGTTAGAATGTTCATTGTCCATAGTGAATATCTATACAATTAGGATGCTTTGACTCCGAGGATATTTCGATTCTGGACATTAAAAGTTATTGAAAATTATTAAGTAGTAAGCTGGGAATTTAGACATAACTATACTTTGTATAATGAATCTTTGCGTGTGCGTCACAACAACTGTATTAATCAATCAGTTCAAGGTCATTGATTTCAGTGACGGCGGGAGTAAAATGAAAATGTGTTTTCATTTTCACTCATCACGGACAACCAATTAAAAATTAGAAAAAATGTTGGCTTCGTAAATACTCATGAAGTGACAATTTACTTTGTAAAATAATAATAGTTATTATTATTTACCACTGATCATGGTTATACAATTAAGATCAGAAATCTATTTTCATAAAATAATTTACCATAGCCTGCAATATTTTTGTATATATGATGTTGACAACACGTTTCTTACTAAACCAGCTGTGATTTGACACTCGAGTGAGGTTATAATTATCTTGAAAGTTGAAAATGTAGGCGAAAATAGGTATAGCATCAGCAACACGCTGCAAAAAAGTTTTCAATAAGTATTGATAAGTATATTATTCTAGTTTTCCTCGTTTACCTCTTGAACGCCATTAACAGAAACTAAAGGGTCCATGTTCTCCTTTTCAGCCGCGAAATATTTAAGTAAATTGGCAACAAGTCCCCTTGCTTGCGAATTTAACCTTTTTCCATGCTTTTTTAGGTTATAGTTCTTAAAAGAACTGATTTTATTTTCACTCTTGTAAGTCTCTGAGAAAAAGAACAATAAAAGGAAACAATTATATCCGCGATATACACTTTACAACTTGTCTAATAGCACCACAAATAAATCAAAAGAGAACGAAAAAGCAAAAAATACGACAACACTATACCACAAAACAAGATGTTTTGTGAACGCTACTGAATTAAACTGTCAGCGTAATATTGACAAGCGCTACGACTACTATTCATATAGACGTCTCTTTTTAATTCCGTTTCAATTTATTCGATCGTATCGATCCTGTGTCTCAGCGGCTCGATGACATGCGTTTAGCAATCTCACGTATGTCCTAGCTAATTTCATACACACGCAAAGATTCATTATACAAACTATAAAATAAATAATCTGTCAGGCTAGAAAAATTAACTGATAGATAATTAATAGAATTCATGTTTAAAATACTGTTTCCTTGTATTAAATGTAAATTTAAAGGTTTGTGTGCTGTCTGAAGGTATTAATTGAAAATGTACGTGAATACAGTATTCTGTACGATCCGGAAAACAGGTATTATCACGATACAAATCGACAATAAAATGTACAAAACCTTAAAATTTTTCAAGACAATCTGAAATATTTAAAAAAAATTCGTCGGCAAGAAAATCCGGAAAAAAATGATAAAATTTTCCGTATGTTTCCCTCTTTAGATCTATTTCATGGATCCAGAACCTCGGTGCCCGTTTTTTTATTTCATTACATGCCAATGCTATCATGACATCTTCTTCAGAGTCTGATGAAGAATCCATTTTTAGCGACGACACTGATTCCGCACTATTCTACTGCCGGATATAGTAGCTAGTAGCTAGTGCGCGGTTAAGCAGGACGCGCACTGAATCATTTCGACACGGATCCTCCCGGTTCGACACAGCTGTTTAACCGCGCACTAGCTTAGGACGTTTCCGGCAGGCGAATAGTGCGGAAATAATATCGTCGTTAAAAATGGATTAGTCTATCGTCATTTTCTTCTTCAAATGCTCGTGTACATGTACTTATTATAAGATATGAAATGAACTAACACTACTTAATTTGTTTAATTTTACGAATTTTGTGACAGATATTTCCATTTTAGGACAAAATGGCTAATTTTATGATTTTTATGACACTCTGAGAGTCCTGCCAATTCCATTGAGTCCCGAAAAGGCGACAAAGTGGTAATGGCATGCACTATTTCGTGTTATTAATTATGAAGATATGGATCATGCGTGAGCCAGGAACATGGAGAGGTGACTCAGGTGATGCTTTTTTAAATATCCAACAAATAACAGGTGAGAGAAATCCACCTAGAGCTGCATCAGATAGCCGAGACGACTACTGTAAGTATTTTAATGAAGAAAGAGCTGTGCCATGGCAGAGGCGAATGGTAGAGTAATAATACACAAAATATTTTACAGCTAAACTAAATATGTTTAATAAGATATTGCAATAATAAAAATAATATTTAAAAAGATACTTACCAAATTAGAATGACGATTTCTTGATTTCACGTGGCTTTAAGAACCTGGCAATTATTGGAAAGAAACCACACACAACTTTTGGCACTTATATCGTCAGAAGAGCAGCCAGATTTGGTGCTTTTTTTAATTTCTTTGACTTCCTGCAACTATGAATAAAATTTTCAATATTCTTCTGAGCAGCAACTCTTTGTATGGCTACTCCCGTGCATCTTTTTTTTGTGATATTTAGAATCTGTAGGATTCCGCCAATCACCAATACCTTCTAGAGTACTAAAGCTCAGGTGCTTATTATTGGAATACCCGTGACGTCATCATTAGCGATTTACACATATATTTAACCACTCAACAGAATAACAAAGTACGTATGTAATTTAACTATCGAGGGCGGACTCTGGGTCACTTTCTGGGTCATATTTTTTTGTTTACTCTGATATTAAAGTGCTTGCACTTTCATCAAAAGTTAAAACAAATTTAAGGTCTTCTAACAATAAGCATGCGATTTGCAGGGTTCCAAACGGTCATGGTCATCGAAGCTTGCAATACAACATTTAAATTTTCCGCCAACATTTAAATTTTCATACTGCATGCCGATGAAAAAACTAAAGTGTGTGTCGTAAAACCCATATAATTTGGGACAATCATAATATCAGAGAAAAATACAAAAGTTTTGTGCAAGTGTAAAAAAAGTTGAAAATGCAATTTTCCATATGACCGGAAAGCGTCCAGCTAGCCCGCTTTTCTTTGTTGTCATAATGTACACTTTACTCCTCCAAAAGGTACGCTGTATGAAATCGGAGAAAATAAACTGGGATCATCTCACGATCTCAAAATTAAAGCGAATCGATAAAATAATGGTTTTATATATACACTATAGATTTGACATTTTTTTATTAAGATCAAATATATATATAGCGATACATAATAATTGCTAACTGTAGATGTATATATAATAATTCAAACTATAAACATATAAAATACTTTACATTGGTAAAGTTACCAATTGCCAGAATAATAAAAACATGAGGCAACTCTAAACTTTTACACTTTTAATAATTTATAATAATAATTTTTAATAATGATCTAATAATTTATTAACAATTTAAAATTTTTAATCTACGAACTATCTCACAATAATTAATAAAACATAATAGAGTTTCACAATATATTCTTCTAAGAATTGTAACACGTTTTTTCGTAAAAGCACAGCCAATGTTATATCAAACATATTTTCTTCTTTTTGCCGGAACAAAGTCTTCCTCCTCACTACTTGATGAATCATAATTTATAGCATGGAGAATTTTTTCCTTGGAATTATTTAATATCCTTAATGGTTTCTTAAAGAAATATAGAAGAAAACTATCTATCAACTCCTTGGACTTATCCTCCCATTTATTGATAATATCATCTGTTTTTTCACCGATAGTATCTATAAAATTTTTACCTTTATATTTAAGTTCATCCATTTTATTTTGCAATTTAAGTCTCTTTTCTTTAAGGAAAGAAACATTCAGCTCTTTGGCAGAGTAGCCGCGAGCTAAATTCCTTCTCACATATACGTCATAGTCCCTAACAATTCTTGCTACTATATCAGACGTAGAAACACCATCTGTTCTTTGCGTTGCAACGAACATTCCCCGTTTTTTTAATTCTCCATAGATATCGCTGGTATTATCTGCAGCGTACGGTATGTCATCGTGAGCTACAAAATCTATTTTATACTTTTTCAGAAATTCATCGGTATATGCCCATGGAGCATCTCTAAGGACCTCGTCAACGTATCTGCAGTGCTGAACGGCATTATATCGTTCATCTTCGTTCAATACCGTTTTGCCTTTGTGTTTATGAAGCATTTTGTCGCTGCACACTGAAATATTTTAAATTGCGTTAAGAACATATATACTACATACTAGGGAAAATAAAGGCCACTAATTATGTTTCTTAGCAGGGGTGAAGATTAGCTGCTTTGTATTTGCACGAAACCCCCAGCTCCCTCACCTCAGTTCGATGTTTCTCAGTTGTTGGTAAAACTGTTGGTAAAACTAGTTGTTGGTGGTCGTCAAATTTGACAAATAATTGAGGAAAATAACTAACATACATCCCCCTTACTACATCCTATCCATACATAGTGAGGAACTTTGTAGAATAGTGATGAGATTGCTCGCAGCAATGAGAAAATTACCTCAGTAGAGATTTTGATTTTGGATATTTTATGGGTTGATTTGCTTTCTGAAGAAATACTATAAAATTATTTTATAAACATGCCCATTCATATAAATATGGTTCGATTCTAAAGGAACAATCACATGTTTTAGTGAGATATGTAGGTATAAGTAGATACATGACAAAATAATAAAGTACTGCCAACATTATGAAAAATAGAACTTATCAGTAGTAATATTTTAAAATTGTCGCAAGTAATAATCAGCTAATTTATTTATGCAGTGTTATGTGAAATGACGGTACTATGTGAAGTTGACTAATCCACTCAGTTGTGTTATTGTGCCGTTCTATTTGAAGCTATAACAGGCATGAACTGAGATGAGTGGTGTTCCTCACCTGGCTTGTTTTTTCTTCGGTTGACCGTCAAATAGAAAGCAGCTAATTGTTGCAAAGAACAATCAGCAAAATTATACATTGCTATGCTGCTATGTGAAATGATAGTTGATTCATTCACTCTGGGGATTTTATTGTGCCGTTCTATTTGAAGTTGTAGATAGCTATAAATGCATTCAATCTATGAAGCAGTGCTCGTGCAATGAAAATGTATCTATAATTTTTTACAAATCTTCCTTAATGCACCACGTGCACTCGTGCTTTTTTGTAACTGGGGTATATTTTTCAAAAATGACATAGTTTTCATTACACTTGTTATACGAGTAGTACTACTGAACATTTGTTTATAACAAGCTAGCATTATGTAAAGGAATATATATATATATATATATATATATATATATATATATATATATATATATATATATATATATATATATATATATATATACATACATATATATATATATATATATATATATATATATATATATATATATATATATATATATATATATATATATATATATATATATATATATATATATATACCGAAAAAGAAGAAGAAAAAATAGGACGAGCAGAAAAAGAAGAAGAGAGAGAAGCCCAAGAGGAACAAATGAAGGGATTAATTAATATGATGACAAAACAAAGAGAGGAAGATGAGGAGATACGAAAACAAGAAATTGAAGCAGTTAAAGAAACAATTGAAGTCGAACTCAACGAAGTGAATGAAGGAATTCAAACAGAACTCAAAGCAGTGAAAAAAGGAATTCAGGCAGAAGTCGATACGGTAAATGAACGAATCAGAAAATTGGAACAGCAACGTATGAATGCAGACCGCCAACCACCCACCTTGGTGGATAACAAGAAATCGGAAATATGCCCAACATCCTCTGGAAAACGATACTTGAAACCACCAGTATTTGAGGGCGTAATTTCCTGTGCTATGTACAAACAACGGATGGCATGACCAACAAAAAGCTACTGGGTTGGTGTTAGCCTTGAGGGGAAAGGCGCTGGAAATTCTTCAGAATATTCCGGAGGATAAACAATGATATTACAACTCTGTGATGGGATGAATTAAGGTACAGCAACAAATATCTTACCCAGGTGTACCAAAGCCAACTGAAGAGAACGAATTGTCAGATTTGCTTACCCGCAAGCTCCAAAAGATTTCCTCAACCAGATTTCCGTACAAAGCTTCAACGATGGGGTAAGAGATGACGAATTGAAGCAAGCCGACTAGGACGATTTAAGACTATTGGCGAAGTTATAATTTATGGGCTTGAATTTGAAGCTGCGAAAAATCCAGCCATCGAAGGAACAGTATTCTGTTCCTTCGATGCGAGAGGTAAAAGTGACAGAAAGACGAACACGACGAAGATTTAGGCAAGAAGATGCTGGAATTACTCGAAACGTATTTAAAGGCCCACAATGAAACGAAAAGAGATACCCCAAATAACGATAGGAATACTTGGAGAGGCAAAGCAGGACATATAATCAGAAATTGCCGCTGCCCACGATATGAAGAACGACTGCGACAAGAAAGGGGTAATCCGTACCAGAGAAACACTGTGACAGAGCGGACACTGACAAGTAATCTTCCAGTCCCCAAAATAAAGGTGCCCTAATCTCTGGATTGTTTAACGACAGAAAATGTAGTTTTACCGTCGACACAGGAACGTCCAGGTCAATAATACGTACTGATATGATATCGAAGACGTTCATAGTAAAACTGAAAAGACCCTTGACACTAGAGACAGTGAACGGAGATGAAATTACGACTCGTGGAGCAACCATCATTAATGTTGCGATGGGCAACACCGAGATAAAAGTGGAAGTTTTAGTTGCTGACATCATTGATGAATTTATTTTGGGACTGGACGTATTGGAAGAGTTCAACTACATATCAGTGAATTTCAAGTGCAGGCTAATGAGAATTGGAAACGAAGAAATATTCTTTACCGAAAGCCTGAGCACTGAGCGCATACATTTTATCGAAAAAGGACCAGACGTGATGGCTATACGACAATGGTTGAAGAAACGGGATAGACCGCAGTGGCAAGAAGTATCCCAATATAGCGAGGCGGTCAAAGGTTACTGGCTGCAGTGGGACTCCTTGTGCTTAAGGCTTAAGGGAAGATCTCATTATCCGGAAATGGGAAAGTACAGATGGAAAAGACTAGTCTACCAAGTCGTCGTCCCAAGGAGTTGCGTAGAAAAGGCGCTTCAAGAGCTCCACGGTGGTAGAAGTGGAGCTTACTTTGGAGTAAATATAGGACACTAGCCAGAGTAAGAAGCCGTTATTACTAGATTAACTGTCGTAGAAGTGTTGAGGATGGGGTAAGAGATGTTATGTATAGTTTGAAACATCGAAATATGAGACATACGAGAGAACCCCGAACAAAAAACCCAATAATTCTTCAAATAGAATTAATACAGTTATTCTTTAATTTACTGTATTATTTTGATGGGTTTTGTATTAAAATTGATTAGTTATTAGTATTCTATCAAAACATAACAACTTGTTGTATTAAAGCGCCTTTATAGTGACGATTTTAGCTTGCTGTAATAAAAGTTATACTGCCCCGATCTCCGATTGCGGCAATGGATACCCACAATCTTTTGAAAATTTTTATGTCATATTTCGATGTTACAAACAGTACCTCGAAGAAGGGGCCTAAGACACGGTCCCGAGGAAAAATTATCATTATCATTGTAAACAGTTGTGACTTGTTGTGTTTGGAAGTTAATAAAGTGTATTTAGATTATGGACAGTAGTCATTCAACATATATACCAATTATAATAGCAATTATCACGGAATCATAATTATCAATTGCACAAATTAACCGCTGACAATGTGCCATTACTGCCACTTCAGAAAGTAAGGAAATATAGGTACATGTTTGAAGTAGACCTATCATATTTATTGGATAGGTAACTATTTTTAAATTATTATATGCGATAATTCAAATTTAATGTTTGATAATAAATCAGCTGATATTTCAGTCTGAGTTTCATAATTCTAGCTATCATATCATAAATCTTTACTCAATGATAAACGTAAAATATCCAGAGAATGTCCAGAGAATATTGTTACCAATCAGTTAACCAGATACATGTACATGAAACAGAAAAATTGTATTCCAAATATAGAATATTTTATCTAATCTATATCGAAAATTGTCAAAACTATAATAAACATTTCTATTAATATTTAACAATGCTTTCCAACCATTTTTCTGCTCGCTCATTATTTACTTACTCGTAATTTAATCTACTTGTCTGTTATATATTCTACATTTTTGAGGTCTACGAAAATTTACGAATTAAATCTTTTTAAATTAACGAAAATTTTTGGGCCTACTTTGAGAGACCCGCTCTTTTAACTTAAATTTGATGAAAATTATTAAATGAAAATTAAAGAGGTAAAATTTCCCTCACGGAGACATTAGACATTTCCCTCACGGAGGAAGCACAAGGGGCCCAATGGGGCCTAAGTGCAGCGGATCTCTCATCCGCACTCCGGACAAATTCCAGATTCCAGAAAGAGGTAAAAAAATAAGGTCTGTGGTTTTAAATTTGGCGCCTTATGTATGTATTTTTCAGACCTTAACAAAGAAGGCCATAAACTATGAATATACAAGGTTTAAATTTACCACTTACGTAATTTAAATATATCTACACAGGAGAGCTAATAATGATTGTTTTATAATACTTAAATCTAACACGAATGGTCGCGCTGGATCTGTCAGACTCCGTTTTGTTCTTAAAGTATTTTAATACTTCAAATGATTAAATTATTTATATATATATATATATATATATATATATATATATATATATATATATATATATATATATATATACACTCAGGGCAGAATTTCCGGATCCTTCAGGTGTAAATCCGGAACATTAACCGTCAGGCTATTGATTGATACATATTAAATAAAAATCCATTACCTATATAACTTATTTAATGCTGACCATGACCTAAAACAAATAATAATTTGCGTGATAAGATAATATTATCGCGTTTGTGTACTAATTGAAAGCGTTTTAGAACCACTGGTATAGATAATAGGATAATACTGTTAAGATGTTAACCGAGCCGTAGATTGTCTTATATTTAATGTTCCTGATCTACTACTTTTGGAGTTTCCAATAAATTATTTGACATGATTTGGACAGTTACGATAATATAGCAACTTTTTGGCGCAAAATAAGAGGAAACAACCACAGCTTTGCGCTAATGCCGCTAATACGAACCTATTACTTTGGTCATGGCCTTGGTCGTCCTGAGGACTGCATATCTATTTTAGTCCCAGAATCTGATAAGCTAGTGCTACTATGTACTGTGATTATTCTTAGAACCAATATTCAAATCTTAGAGAACGTCTAGATACGTATAAACTTAATTAGCTAGTCAAAAAATACCAAAACAAATAATATTTATTCAAAAATATTTTACGTTCTTATTACTAATTATTATCCGAGCCTATTTAGATGCCGGTGCAAGTAGAGTGTATTTCAAACTCGATGGCCTAATAGACGTATCTGGAGAACAAAAATTGTTTTTTCTTTTTAAAAATTTGGTACCATAATAGGTGTCATAGTTTATTTCTCAAAAATATAAAAATATATAAAAATAAAAAAATATAAAAATAGATAAGTATATTAAGAACAACAACTGTTAGTGACTATTTGGAAAATTTGCCGCTAAGTACTTTTCAAAGTTGTTGGTATCAGTTGGATGGAGCTCCTGTCCATTATAGACGTGACGTAAGCAGATACCTGATTGATAAATATGTTTGAAGACCGGTGGATAAGGCGTCAAAGTCCTTGGGAGTTTCCCACCTCGGTCTCCGGATCTCACTCCTCTAGATTTCTATCTATGGGGATCAGAGATCAAAGAAATTGTATACCACTAATCACGTTATGACGTTAATCCATGGACAACATTTTAAACAAAAAAGTTATATTACCTAAGTTATGTAGTATTTAATACCCATTTTAATATAATTTTTAATAAATTTCAATTCTCAAAATAATTGTCTTCTTAATATTACCAATAGCTACCTACATATACGGTCTTTTTCGGCTATCTTGGCGTGTACGTCATTACAATCGTACGGATCATATTAATGTGCTATTCTCAGTTCTTCAGCAGTTCTCAAATTTTTTTAGGGTTTCGATATTTACATATCGAATTTATTTTTTCGATGTTATCCGTTAACATCGACGTTTTTCGTTTTCAGCGATGACTAACTTTATTCTATAATCGACACGGTCAACTCCAAGTACTTCAATCAAGTACAATAACATTATATTTATTGCTGCCTCCTATATGTTTAGATTTATATGTATCAAATTATGTCAACATCAATATACTGTGACGGTGTTGGTGGAAGAAAATGAAAAAAAAATGAGGAACCTGCTCTTGGGGAAACCACATCTATTGTAAAATATAGACAACGTTTATTGTGATGTCAAAACCGATTATTTATTAATCTGTAAATGACTATAAATTAAAGTAAAAACGTGTATTTAATAAAACAAGTGAAGATCTTGAACTCAAATTAATAATTAACGGATCAACCTCATCGTAATGTACTTCACGTCCCGATTTTTGTTTACAGTGTCTTGTACTGTTTGTAACATCGAAATATGTGACATAAAAAAATTTCAAAGGATACCCATAATTGCCGCAATGGGAGATCGGGGCAGTATAACTTTTCTTACAGCAAACTAAAATCGTCACTATAAAGGCTCTTTCATTCAACAAGTTGTTTTGATAGAATACTAATAACTAATCAATTTTAACACAAAACCCATCAAAATAATAAACTAAATTAAAGAATAACTGTAAGTATTACTTCTATTTCAAGAATTATTGTTGACCCCACTTTACCACAAAACGTTCGATGGTATTAGGTAATTTAGGCATCCAATGAATGCCAATGATGCCGATGTGACACGGCCGAGGAAAATGGTGTAAAATGGATCCGTAATATTTGAATGGGAAACATTCTTATTCTGCATCACATTCACCATCCAATTGTTTTATGATATGACGAAAGGTATATAGTGTGATCAATATTTTGTTATACTACATGATAATGTCATAATGTGATGGGCGATGTATATAAAATCATTTGTCTTTCCTTAAATTCCTGGATATCGGTTATACTTGACAACGCTGTTAAAAATACGGTAGCCGGTCTGAAGGGAGCGATATAATGATGCTTTTTAAATTTAATTTATTTACATTTTAATTTTACCCTACATTGTTATTTACCGCTATGCATGAGAAACACGTACTCATATATGTGTTAAAATAAAATATAAAATAAAGTTAAATCAGACACGTAAATATCAAAAATACAAACACAGACTATCTCAACTCATAAAAGCCTGACCGAAGCGCTTCCACAATCGCGAGTGGCGCAATTTCGTCATCTTTAGGTACACGTGTGGCAACAGAGTGCTTGCCGTGACCATTACGCCGCGATCCGATTGTTAGCAGTTCCGATACATGACCTTACGCATAACCGCCAAAAAACCGTACATGAATCACGGATATATATATATATATATATATATATATATATATATATATATATATATATATATATATATATATATATATATATATATATATATATATATATATATATATATATATATATATATATATATGTATATATATATATATATATATATGTATATATGTATATAAGTATATATGTATATATGTATATACGTATATACGTATATACGTATATACGTATATATGTATATATGTACATATGTACATATGTACATATGTACATATGTACATATGTATTTGTATATATGTATATAATATGTATATATGTATATATGTATATATTTTTTAAATACCTTTTTTAACAGTTATTTATGAAAACATAATAAATTTATTATGGAAGGGATATTATTATTATTATTATGGGAGAATATGGGAGGGAAGCGAAAGAAATCTGCGGGAGGGGGGGCGATATTCTTAGTTACGCCACTGCACCATGATCCGCCATACTATTATTAATATTATACATAACGGAATATTCGACTATGGCATCCAAAAGTAAACAAAATCATAGTCCCACAGAAGCTAGACAAGTATGTCTGGAATTTTAAACATAGGTACCTTTTAAGACAAAAACGCAGACGTGACAAAAAACAATTATTTTGCACACAATGAACATTAATTAATTGAATATGTAGACAGACGGTCCCCTAGCCTAATTAAATTACCAATTCATTAAAAACACCGCCGACCTCCCATAATAATAATTGACAAATAGCAAAGTCCCATCACATTATTTTATAGAACACATTTTCAATATTGCAAATTCGATTGGAATTGAGTCCACGGACGCTTAATATTTGGTTTTCGTTTGCACTTGGTGATTAAAAGTTGAAATCATATCAGTTTTAGATTCCTCACCTTTAGAAACATCGAAATTCGTAAGGCGTCAGGGGTAGTCCTGTACGGGTTGAATCTAGGGGATGGAATCCCAATTTTTGTTTTGTATAATAAATCTACACAATTCCACGTCCGCCGATGCCAAAGCTCAGCAATGTAAGACATTGATGAATATATTTTTAACTAATTTTGAAATCCGCACTATATGGGATTAAATAGAGAACCGTGACGTTTGCCTAATGCTAGTGAAATAACCTTAATTTTTCGACATTTTCCCGCTTTTTTAAACCGCGATAGTACTTTTTTACTGTATTGTGTAAGGATCCGCCGAGGTCGACTATCACTTGCGTTCTCTCAAAAGCACAGTTCATTATGGTTGAATATCGCCGATTTCACTCTTATACGCTTCATTTAAAAAAAAATTTCGACACATTACTGAGCTTCGGCGTAAACCAACGTGGAATTGTGTAGATTAATATTACACAAGAAAAATTTTGCGGGTTTTTTTACATTTCTAGAACAACCCTGTATAGGACGTCAACCGTTGACGTCTTACGAATTTCGGTATTTTTAAAGGTGAGGAATCATATTATTATGAAAATGGTCTCAGCCACGGCACAACGGTATGTTAGCGGGTAGGCGACTGTGACGTCGTCGGTGCGAGACATTTCCGATTACTCCGTAATACGGTTAATACGGTACAGTGTATCGTGCCTTCTGTATCGTGCTCTTTCTCGCAATCTCCGCAAAAACGCCATATTACATCAACGATTCTATAATCGTTGATATTACATATACGTGATACATGCGAAAAACCGAAACACCAAGTGCAAACAAAAATTATTTCTAAGAGCCGTAGACTGTACTAAAAGTAAAATTAATATATTATTACACTTTCACTTAGTTACCACTGAGTACATATCCATATAGCTGCCTAACAAACAATTGAAGAATAAGATACTCCATATTCAGTATTTTATTGCTCAATGAAGCACAAGCCACTAGATGCCAATAAATATTATGAGTCTACCATATAAAAATAAAGCAACTTTTTATAAGCTAGTTACTCTGATAAAATATAAAAAGTAAAAATATATACCTCCTACAATTAAATAAACATTAGGGAAGACGCTTTTGGATTGCAGCAGTACTCTGGCATGTCCTTGGTGAAATAGATCAAAAGCACCATCTGCGTATACTCTTACTGGCCTTGGTGCTGTACCATTACGGGCCATTTCATACGTTATTTTTACATTATAATCGCAGACATCGCGAATTTTTGTTGGTCCAGGGTCCTCGCTAAATGGTGCGGCAGTAAAGTTGCCCTAGAATGCCAACATAAAAATATTATCGACGTTATCAGAATAAACATATTAATTTGATATTATAATTTTATTATAAATTTATATACCGGGTCTTCAATAATGATTGTCAACCACGTGATTTCCTGAAAGTTTGCAACCCACCGCACATCATAGGCGTAACTACGTTTACCCAATAGGTGTCAAATTCTACATAATGAATAGCTACAATAAACATCTTCACGTTTCCATTTATAGGAGTATACAGAGGATGTATTGCGATGGTGAAAAATGAGAACAGTTCTTACATAATGAGAAAATCATGAATTCAATGTCTACAAAGGATTTAATCGCAACATTTTTTTAATATAGCTTCGTAATTAATGAGTAATTATTTCAGATAGGTCTGATAAATGCAAATTGCAATGTAAAACACAAAAGTAAGAAAATAAATTGCAAATTAATATAGAAAAATGTTGGAAATTATGTGCTTGATTATCCAAACATAACTTGATACGTCAAATGCGCCATCAGAATGAAATCGTTTTGTTCGGGCGTAAAAGCCATTATGGAATTATATTGGTTTCCTAAAAAAAATAAAAAAATATAATAATTTTAAATTTTAAACGTAGACGAGCGTCACTGTAATTTACATCTAGTGATTTCCCTAGTATTGTATAATAAATTGGCTAATAACTGCATAAATAATGGTCACGTAGTTTAGAAACATTAATGAAGACCCGTTATTAGTCATCTAATACGCGTGTACGAGAGAAAAGGAAGGCATTCGATCAACGTTTGTCTCCCCACAGGACAACCTTGGCTGCTGCAACCCAACGATGGTTTCCGATTGCTATCGATGTTACTGTGCTTGAGCGGTTAAATCTAACCATTCATATATTTAGTTTTATCACAGGTTTGCCAGAGCGTTGGTAGCTTAGCCACAAAGATTATGCTCTGTATATAATAAGTTCTGAGTTCGAATCCAACAGCATTTGCAGTTTTTTCTATTTTTTTACTTAAATATTTATATTTAAAGATACGTGTACATGGCAGGGAGAAACAGATTTGTCTGTCAGGGAGACGTGGTCTGTCAGGGAGAAAGTTTTGGCACACTTGCTTTTGTCACAGGGTGGCACGACTTACCAAATAATAAAGATACGGGTATAAGGTCTGTCAAAGAGTACTAGTTGGTTTCCCAAACATATGTTTAGATTATAACGTTACAGGAATTTTTCCACAGGGTTGCTCGACCATAAATTAAAAATACGTGTACATGGTATAGGATGCCCCCAAGGAGGGCAAGTGTATTTGGCAAGAGTCACCCGCCCCGTCATAAGACAAACGTTTCTATATCGACCTATACAAAATTGAAGTGAACTGTTTTAACTTTATCTTTGACATTGTGTTATAGGTTCAAGTATATAGGCGTGTGTGGAATAAATCATTATATGCTACGTGCATGTAGGCCAGCAAGGTCGGCGACCCCAGCGCTCGTGTTGGCGCTTTTCTGAAACATTGGTTTGCTCGTAACACGTGCTGTTTATATGAGGCCCACATCCATTTGTTGTCATATATCACGACAAAATATATTATCTAACCTCATTTGAGAACAAATTTAAATACTCTCGTGACCCGATAGCAACGGCAAAAATCATTTACGGCCGTATATCTGAAGATAAATAAAAAAATTACAAAATAGGAAAAGCTGAGGGCGAAACGCGCAACCCTGAGCACCCAAAGCACACACATTACCACTAAGCTAGCAGCGGCTTAGTAAAAACCTAAAATAAATAGAACGATAAACTGCTTTAAAAATTCCCCTGCGAAGATTGACTTCCATCTGCGGAAATTCCCGTTTTATTTAACTTTGGTTTTCATCAGATAATTTGCGGTGGCGCTTTTCTGAAACATTGGTATGTTCGTAACACGTGCTGTTTATACACGATCATTTTTGGTCATATATGTCATCAGTGTTTTGACTAACCTCATTTGCGAACAATTTGAAATGTTCTCATGATCCGATAGCACAGTAAAAATTCTTTAACTGCCAGTAGTTCATTGCGTTATCATAAAAAAATGCAAAAAATACTCAAATACTCCGAAATTGTGATTCGTGGAGTAGTGGCATTAGGAAATGTTTGTACATTGATGTTATTCATAGAGATTTTGAGCGATGCGATGCCACCGAATAAAAGTGGCTGTTTATCTAGTCACATAGAGGTTTCACCTGGGAATGAGAGATAATAAGCTATTAACTTGTATGAACCTTTATTCGTATGAACCTTTGTGTTCGAAAAGGTGTCTCAAATGTCTTATAAAATCTCTTGTCTGCGTCTTAAGATATTCAAGGTCAACGGTCACAAAAATTGGTTCTTTGCAAATATCTCGCTACCTATGGTTTTAATACCATTCGTATTTATTATACAAATTGTAGAGAATTTTATTTTCGAATATATATTTGTTTAATTTTAATATTACTTTCCATTTCGTGTAATCAGAAACTAAAATATACTTTAAGTATATTTTAATTATATTCTCATAATTATATGTTAATTATATTTTAATTATATCTTTATTTAGAAACACTATTTCATATAATTATTACAGTTGAAGTTCAAATGTGGGGAGGTTTTTCAAAAACTTTTATAATTAGAATACTTGAGTCTTCCGGTCGCTCGAAAACTTCCAATTCAATATCATCATTTTCGTTGTCAACGATATTTGTCTCTAGATCTTCGAAAATTTCGGGGTCAAATGTACTATATTCATCGAGATCGTTTTAATACAGTGAAGCATTGAGTCACGCTTGGCCATTCTTGCAGTTGCAAAATATTGTGTTCAGTAATTCATTTGGAGCTGGTGGTAATAATGTCGTTATCGGTTCCAGGAGTTAATTTCACTATTATAGGAGTTGATTTCACTATAATAGGGGTCCGCATTCCCAAGTATAATCTTTACAGTAATTTAAGAATTTAAAAGTTTACACATTTCAGAGAAAAAGTACTTATTTTTTTTTCTACTTAAAATATAATTAATATATATTAAAATATAATTTAAATATACTTAAAGTATTCCACTCAACAATTTCTGGATTAAACGAATAGATAAGTAATATTAAACAAATATAATATATTGGATATGTGAAAAATATTATTAAATATAGTGTATTAATAATTGATAAACAATGCAAATTAGGTATTCTTAATTAAATATTTTTTAATGATTTATAGACTTTATACGCCGTATTATTTACTGGGACTTACGGTTGACCTTGCATTAGCTGTGAATAGGTAAGCGTGGCGCCCTCTCTGCCTCTATCTCAAAAACAGTTGAGTATATAAAAAAAATGTTTGGGACAAAAGTTGTAGAAAATTTTATTCTCTACAACTTTTAGCATACATGCAAATGGCATTAAAACCATAGGAAGCGAGATATTTGCAAAACAGATTTTTGTGACCTTTGACTGAATATCTCAAGGCAGATACGAGATTTTTATGAGACCTTTGAGACAACTTTTAGAACGCCAAAGTAAGGGTTTACACAGAAATACAAATGTATACAGCATTTATACAAATGTATACAGCGTATTATTTATGCTGTGTACTTGGTTGTTCTGATAACTGAAAAAATTATCGAAATTAACGAAATTTTACCGTTTCCCGACGGTCTCACAAATTGAACTTGACTCGACACAAATTGGAGCAGAAAAATATATGGATATAACCTCTGTGGCGAGTAAAGTAAGAATATTTTTCTTGAGTATTTACCTGTAGTTACCTGTAATTGTCTTTTAGTTATTAAGGCAAGGGAAATGTCTATCTCAAGAGATTAATAAATAGCAAAAGCTGTGGAATTCGAGCGCGCTACCTTCGGAACGCGAAGCACATGCTTCACGACTAGGCTAGCAGCACTTTAGTAAACGTTTGATGAACTAATTATATATTTGGATTCGATTTTCACCTGCGGAAATTCACATTTTATTTAATTTTGGAGTTCATTACAAATAATAGCCGTGTATAAAACGACCATTATCTTACTTTGTTGAGCAGTGAAAAATTATACATTTTCATCACTTTGTTTAACACGTTCACGGACACGTTCTCTGATTACTGGTTGTGCTTGTTGCATCACATAATTATGTATTTTCACTAATAATGAAGATTTAAAAAATATATTGATATTCAGGGGTTCCTAGAGCCGTAAAAAAGCTGCTTATGGACCAAAAACAAACTGCTATAGACGTCAGTGTCACATTATAAACATTTTTTATACAATTTGTGACACTCGACGTCCTACTATTTATGAGGAACACAAAGGAGAAGACATTTATTCAGTTATTGATTATATAAATTATTATTGCAGCCACAGCTTAAAACATGGGTCAACACATGCTAACACTGCGAGTGTACACATTTAGGAAACTCATGTAATTTCTTATAATTCCAGCAATAGCATCTCACCTAGAAAATGTTGCTACTTGGCTGCCGTTTTTGGTGTCTTTGTTGAAGTCTGTTGATTTCACAAAAACATACACGCTGTGTCTGTTTTTTTACCATATTATTATATATGTTCACCTTTTCGGAAGTTCTTTTATTGATAACAACCACAGGATTGATTTGTCGGTTTGCCCTTAATGTTATAAAATAAATAAAATAATATAAAATAAAATATATATCGACAAGAACGAGTTTTCTGGTAAATCGGTAACTATCGTTTGTTTTCCGATCCCCACCATTACATCGACGTCTATGAACTACACAGAGTCAAATTAGTGCCCCTGGTGTGATAGATAAACAGATTTATATGTTAATTCGACGTCTACTAACGTTGTTTGTAACAAATGTAAAGTATTTGTTAGGGCGGCTATAGACGTCGTAAAATTGAGGTGTGACAGAACGCACCGTGGCATAAACGTCTATAGACGTCGCTCTCCGTGAACGTGTTAAATACAATTTATGAATAACGCGACAATTATGCGCGTTAAGGCGGAGCCTGTATTCGATCTGCACGTAGCCTATATTCAATATTTATTTATCTTGTTTATATCTACCTAGTTTATATATCCACATAATAATATAATATTATATCTTCTATCAAACTCCCGCGGGTTTTTTATTGGCTACAATTTGAATTTGTGAATGATTTCTACAAAATATGGGGTGATAATATGGCGGATTTGAGCTAGGTTACCTGGCTAGTTACCATTGGCGATACCTGTTTGTGGCATCTTGTAATTTTTCTTAAACCAATGCTACGGCTATTAGAATGATTTGTTTAGAACGGAACTATTTTCATTTCGGCAAACGTTGAAACACATTGCTTCAACTTAAATGTCACCGATCTTCCGAAAAATTGTCATAATGCAAAAATAAATTGAGGTAATGACATTATAGTATACTTATAAATAAATTATAAATAAAAAATTCATCCGTATTATGGAATGAGAAAACCACCGTTGTACCTCAATGAATACGCGGATTCAGTGGTCATGTCAGTTATCATATCGGTTCTGATGTCAAGCAATTTAACAGCTTGCAAAATTTATGGTTAAGAGGTAAAAGAAATTGGATGATTGACAATATAACATATTTATTTTCCATGAGAACCAATTATGTAAGAATAACATTAACTAATGTTTATTAGCTACAAAAATAATTAAATAAAAAAAGTCAATGGCGCAATAATACGCCTCGAATTATATTCATTTCTATTGTAATTTAATGGCTAATGTATTACATAAAAAAATTAAATGTGGCAACTGGTAATCATAGTAGACCACTTGTTATTTCAATTTAATATCAATTTAAATTGATGTACTAGATTATTCTGGTATTCCTTATTCCTAGTGTATTAAAAAGAACTCACATCATTTTTCACGGACATCTACATGTATGACTACTAGACAAATTAGCCATAGCGCAAATGGTGCGCTTTTGCAAGTCAAAAACTGAGTTTGGCAGGGTGAATTACTAGCCAATTGTCAGTTAATTTTGTTTACATAATCATTATTAGTATGTTGTATAGATATATGCGAAGTTTCAGAAAACAACTAAGCCAATTTAAGGGAGGTCCTCGTATGCCGTAATCTTAAAGTCAGTCTAATAAAATATTCTTATTTACGCAGTCGAATGCCTTGCTGAGGTCACCAAAAGACCCCAAGCAGGACACTCGCCAGCGTCAATACATCTAATAACTTCTTCAGAAAATGAATCTATTGTATATTATTAATTGTGGACATTTCAGAATGGAAGCCATGTTGGTTGTCATATAATTTAAAATGTATTTAAAAATAGGTCAAACGATCCAGATAATCATACTCAAAAGATTTTATAAAAGATGAAAGGTAAAGTGATAAGTCCATAATTTTTTAAGGGCAGGAAGTACACCATTTAAGAAAGAAAAATTTACTAGATATATCAGAGGATGAATTAATATACACTGGTCAGCAATTGATAAGGATCAGATATTTTGGTCGAAGATATTTTTTCTATAACTTCAATTAGTATGTATTATATTTTTTAAGTAATACGAAGAAAAATATACATTAAAAGAAATATAGAAATGACAAAACTCACCACTCTATTGAAATTAATACAAACACGTTAAATTTGTAATAAAAAAATTAAAATGCAACTTCTATTACCAAAATTTAAATTACACCAATATCTTGTAGGACTACCCCGAGCATGAATGAGACACCTAACCCTTTTTAGTCATACCAAGTCGTTTAATAAATTCGATGCCAAGTTTGTCTAGAGTTGTCTGACAGCGTCTCCAAATGTTCAAACCACAACATTTCTGCTCAAACAATTTCTATACAGTTCATGTCTGGTGAAGAGGCTGGCCGCTCCTTTCTGCCAACACTGTAAAATTCCAGTCTTTCGGTGATAATTTGAGAATGGTGATGACGGGCATTATCATCTACAAGTATGAAATTTTATCCAATTGCACCAGCACTTGGGACAATATTTGGTTCAATCACCATTTCTTAAGACCTTGCAGCAGTCGTCCTAGCATTGTTTAAAACCACCAAGTCTGTGCAGCCATTAAAATCAATACAACCCCAAAGAGAGATTGAGCCCTCTATCAAAAGCAGTTGCCGGAACGATACATTGCTCATTATATCGTTATCATTGTTCCCTTCAAACGATAAGACGTTGCGATAATTTCTCCAGTTGCGATGTAACTCGACCCACCCTTGTCTATGTACTCGATGCTCCCTACTTAGAAGTGGATGCGTTGCACGTCTTCCTGCCCTTAAATCGATCATATGGAACCTTCTTCTAACCATTTTTATTTGAAATTACTGATCCAGTGGCATAACGTAATGTCCTATTCTATTGATACGAGAGGCAGAAAAAGTCGTTCTCACCGTCCACCACGAATGTATGCGGCTGTAGCATTCGTCACATAACGGTTCCAGGCTCGATTCACTACGCTTTGTGAAAAAATTAAACGTATAGCCCCGTTCGGTCAACCCTTCGGTGACACAACGAGTAATTTGTTGCGGTTGAAAGGGTTGTAAACATCTTCGGGGCATAACTGACACTACCAATAATAATACTTGTCACTTGTTAGTAACACCATTGAATTAAAATAATTGCAACAAAACGCATACATTTAAGTTCATATCAGAATTTATTGTTACATTATTGATTTAGATGGGAAAAAATGCCAAAAATAAAACAGAAAAACATTAAACCTTGTTTTAAATAGTGTAAATTTGATAACAAAGCCAATTCTTGTGCATATTTTTCAAACATTTTAATTATAGCCAAAATTATCAAACAAATTTAACTCGATCCTTATCAATGACCAGTGGATTTAAAACACGTTTCATGACAAACTCGTTTATTTTAAACAAAATGGAAGTCTAGCTGCCTATTTTTTATACATATTAAATTGTGTAATTTATATAAAAACAAATTTGGAAAAATTCCCGAAGAGAAATTCATCTGAATCCATACGAATTAAGAAACTCAAATAATCTACACCCGAGTCTCCAAATCGTCTATAAAAATGTTATATAATCATCTGCCCCACGATGTTTGATACTTAACTGACTAGCGATTTCTGGGAATGGCATTAGGGACAATTTTGAGAATTGTTTTGCGTCTTTAAACTTGTTAAAAATTTGATTTATATGTATGTACTTATTGATTGTATATTCTAAACTTAAATTTATTTTTCATGTAGGTATATTATTATACTGTTAATGTATTTATGTTTATTGTCAGTTGTAGGTATGTAATTATTTGTTTTATGTATTTATATTTACGCTTGACAATTTCTCATATTTACAATAATAAGGAAATATATGGAAATAAATATTGTTACTATTATTATTACAACTGAAGCTATTTATACATTTCATAGTAGCTTTTTCAGAAATTCAATCTGTATTTCCATTAAAAATATTTCATATTTTTATTAGTGCACTGTGTACACATTAATTCCCTACTTAAGTAGTCTACGTCGAAATTACTAATCTCAATTTGTCAATATTGACATGAAATGTAATTCACAGTGATATATTTATAAGCCTGCATTCATACGATTCATAGTTCTTAGAAAATTATACAGCACGCAGTGCGGCCGGCGCGGCGCCGGTAGTGGACTTATGTGATATTGGTCTACAAAGAACCACTAAAGAAAATCTAAAGAGGCGCCACTGAAGGTGTATATTATAAATATTATAGAAGATATTATAAATATGTAGGTATGTATGTATTATATATATATATATATATATATATATATATATATATATATATATATATAAAATATATATAAAATATATATATAATATATATATATATATATATATATATATATATATATATATATATATATATATATATATATATATATATATATATATATATATATATATATATATATATATATATATATATATATATATATATATATATATATATATATATATATATATATATATATATATATATATATATATATATATATATATATATATATATATATATATATATATATATATATATATATATATATATATATATATATATATATATATATATATATATATATATATATATATATATATATATATATATATATATATATATATATATATATATATATATATATATATATATATATATATATATATATATATATATATATATATATATATATATATATATATATATATATATATATATATATATATATATATATATATATATATATATATATATATATATATATATATATATATATATATATATATATATATATATATATATATATATATATATATATATATACAGTGAGCTCGTAAAGTTTGGAATAAATTCAATTAATCGTTATTGAAGGATTTTCACAGGAAATCCTCGGACACGTCAACCTTATTTTATAAAATGTCACTTTTTTCAGCCATCGATTTTTTTTTGTTTTGTTCGTTTTTGAGCTATGACGTCATCGACAATTTTTTTAAATGACAACCCACATTTTTCTGAGTGCGAATATGTCAAAAACATAGTACCTTTAACATTAAAGTTTTCGAGATATTCGGTTGCAAAGTTTATAAAATGTACCATGGCACCATGCATAAGCTATCGGGCGGGTCAAGATTTTTAATAGCTTATTGATTCTAATAGCTTATAGCTTATTACATTTTAAAAGATTAAGGAGTAATATTATTTATTTTGGTAGCTTATCGAACATTTTGAAAGATTTGGGAGTAATCTGTTTAATTTTTTAACAACAATTTAAACAAATAAAAAAATATTTTAACAAATAAATGATAAATAATTAAAGTAAAAAATAAAATCAGAGTAAATTTTCAAAGTGACCTCCATTCACTTCCTGGCAATATCCCATCCGCCACTGAAACTCCTGCAGAACCTTACCAACAGTATCGGGTTGAATGGTTCGAATTTCATTGCGAATTCTGTCCTTTAATTCTTCGATGGTATTTGGTCTATTGAAATAGACTTTGCTCTTTAAATAGCCCCATAAAAAGTAGTCTAGGGGAGTGAGATCTGGAGATCTAGGGGGCCATTCGATAGTTCCCCTGCGACCAATCCAGTGGTTAGGAAATACATGGTTTAAATAATCGCGAACGATCACTGCAAAATGGGGTGGTGCACCGTCTTGTTGGTACCATATCGTGTGATGGGGCAGATCTGGATCTACGTCATTTGGGTAAAGTACCGCAAGTGCAGGGACTAAGTCGTCTCTTAAAAATTCTAAATATATTTCACCTGTTAATACGCCTTCAAAGAAAAATGGGCCCAAAATACGATTACCTACAATACCAGCCCAAACGTTAACTTTTTGTGGAAACTGACTACGAGTTTCCATTTTCCCGTGTGGATTTTCAGGAGACCAATATCTACAGTTTTGCCGGTTAACTGTGCCGTCGAGATAAAAGGTAGCCTCATCAGAAAAAACAATATTGCGTAAAAATCCGTCGTCATCAATCAGGCGTTGCAACATGGTTTGGCAAAACTGTAACCTACGGTCAGGATCATCTTCGTTTAACTCTTGGACCAAAACCACTTTATACGGATGCCATTAGTTCAATTTCAAATATTTCAAGACGGAGCTTTGAACTATTCCGTTGTTTGCCGCCACTTGGCGGGTGGGTAAATGGGGATTTTCTTGAAGCTCTAGTAGAACATTCAATTTAACATCTTGTTGCACTGGTGGACGACCCGTTCTAGGGCGATCTCTCGTATGACCCACTTCTAAAAACGTTTGTTCTATTTTGCTAACGGTGGACTGTGTAATTGGTTCTCTGTTTGGATATTTGTTGTTAAATAAACGGCAAACTTCTACTTGTGTGCGAGCTCTGTCCTCGTAACCGATCATCATCAAAATTTCGATTCTTTCCCTTTCACTCAAACGACGGACCATTTTTAAATAAAATGAATTATGATGGAATAATGATTAATCAACTTACTTAATGATATTATTCAACTGATTAAAACACAAACTTGCGAGGAAAAACTTCAAAATTGTGACAACTGTCAAAACTGTTGTTTTTCCTGCGCTTTCTTGATAAATGATTAGCATTTGGTCATCGCTTGTATAATTCATTCTTAAAACTTTGCAACCGAATATCTCGAACACTTTAATGTTAAAGGTACTATGTTTTTGACATATTCGCACTCAGAAAAATGTGCTCTATCGAAATCCGTGAAAAAAAATATGGGTTGTCATTTAAAAAAAATGTCGATGACGTCATAGCTCAAAAACGAACAAAACAAAAAAAAAATCGATGGCTGAAAAAAGTGACATTTTATAAAATAAAGTTGACGTGTCCGAGGATTTCCTGTGAAAATCCTTCAATAACGATTAATTGAATTTATTCCAAACTTTACGAGCTCACCGTATAATCTCACACTTATTAATAGAGTAAAATTAACAAAACAGCTGCAGTAACAAAATAGGAGATAATGATATAAAATATCTTATATGTACAATATGTACGTACGTACTTTTACAGTCAATAGAAGTTATATAGTGTGATTCAGATCTTATCATAAAGATAAAATGCAATTGATAATAAAATTATTGGAGTTGATACTATCAAAGTTAAGAAAATATTGAACGCTACTTATGTTTCTCATCAGGATCGATACAGTAAATACTGGTATAGCCTAGGAATTGTCGTCTTCAGGCCGGAAATGAAAGAGTTAATGTTATATTTTAGATCTGGCTCACTTATAAAATAAAAAAAAAAAATTGGTAAAAATATTTTAATATTTGGCCGCGCCCTAGGCGCTTTAAAAAAATTGGTTTAACACTTTTCAATATTTATCCGCGTCCAAAAAAAAAATCCAAACATAGTACTCTCCGCTTAAAAAATTATGACTTTTTTAAATTCCGCAACATTTCTTATCACGATTTAGTCAACCCATAATCACCACGGGGGTGGCTGCATGTCGAGTTGTGGTCAACCATCCCACATGGTTAATTTTTCCTGGATCTCTTTTAGATAAAGCTTCGGAATAGACACCATATTTAATACTTCAGGTAATACGATATCAATTGACTGAAACTGTTTGGTTTGTAGATTTGGTATCGCATGATGCCAGCAATACCAATACCAATTGGCCCCGAAAACGAGTTTGGACCTTTCGTTTGTCCATTTAATTGTTAGAGCAACAGCACTAAATTTTGCACCACAGGTGAAATACTTGGAGGTAACTTTCGATGCTAAATTAAACTGGAATCTTCACCTCGAAAGAAGAATAAATAAGGCCTACATATCATACGAGCAGTGTCGCAGGACAGTAGGGAAAACCTGGGGAATGAAACCCAGGGTGGTCCTGTGGATTTACACTGCTATCATAAGACCAGTGTTGGCCTATGGAGCTGTTGTCTGGTGGCCCAAGAGTCAACAAATAACAGCAAAACTCAAGCTAGGCCAGGTACAAAGAGTTGCCTGTCTGAGCATAACCGGAGCCATGCGAACAACACCAACGAAAGCAATGGAGATAATGCTGTGTCTTCCACCACTAGACCTACATCTAGAAGAAGTGGCTCTGACTACCATGACTCGCCTTAAATCTGTTGGCATACTACCAAATGCAAGCTGTGGCCAAACCAGAAGCCGCCTGTGGACTGAGGCTGCCAGAAAGATACCCCTTTTACAGGCATGTGCAGATGGTATTCCGCCTCGGCTTGTCTTTGATAAACCTTACACCATACACACTACTGGTGAAGACGAGGCCGGCGTTGAAGGTGTAAACTATGTCTTCACGGACGGATCAAAGAAAAAGGATGGAGCAGGCTGTGGTATATATTCCAGGAATCTGCGACTCCGATGCAGCTGGACTATGGATAAAAATGCCAGTGTAGTACAAACAGAACTCGCTGGTATAACCATAGCCGCACAATAGATTGTTCGCAGAGAAATAACGGGCAAGACAATAAGAATCTGCACAGATAGTAGACAATCACTACTGGCCCTGAAAAATTATAAAATAACTAAAGGATCAACATGGGAATGTCACCAAGCACTTGTGAGAGCATGTCAGATGAATAACATCTGCCTGTGCTGGGTCAAAGGACACTCACAATGCAACGGCAATATAGAAGCTGACAAACTGGCCAAGAAGGCAGCCAACCTGAGTATCCTTGGGCCTGGTCCTTCAAGTACGCTACCAGTTGCAGCGAAACTTCAATTAATAAAGGAAAACACCCACATAAAATTTAAGACGTTATGAGATGAAACAAGTAGCTGTCAGCTGGCCAGAAATCTCTTGAGATATCCCAGCGAAGAGACGGCGAGGAACTATCTGGCAATGTCCAGGGGCAAACTGCGATTTGTTACAGGAATCCTAACCGGACACTGCCGGGTAAGGAAACACCTCTATAACATGAGACAAAGTGACACACCCATCTGCAGAGGATGTGAACAAGAAAATGAAACGATCGAGCATGTACTTTGCGAATGTCCCGCCGTGTCATCGACCAGAGAATCCATATTGGGGGAACGTTGGCCTTCTATGGCCAATTTGAGGGAAATGCCCCTGGGCAACATCATCACCTTTTGTACAACATTGGGCTGGTCGATGACCTAGGGAGACATTTCCCTCACGGAGGAAGCACAAGGGGCCCAATGGGGCCTAAGTGCAGCGGATCTCGATCCGCACTCCGGACATATTCCAGATTCCAGAATTGTTAGAGCAAGTGACGTAAGGGTCGCTCCTTAACATGAAGCAAACAAATTACCTATTGTAGTGGTTTTTCAATTTGAACTTATTCTAACTACACCGCCTTTCCAACCAGTGTTGACGTTGGTTCCATCACAATCTATTGCTTTGAGGTTTGCTGGGTTCACGAAATTTTCGTTAATATAAGATATTGTTGGCACTAACTGGTGGATTTATTGCTAAGTGACCAAAATATTTGCTTCGTGGCTCTCCTATTAAGGCTACATGTTCCTCTTGTTAAATAAAATGGCGGCCTTCAATTTGCCTCATGGTTTGATATTTTCAGCCGTCAAAGTAATATATCTTCAATATATTTTCTTTCCTTGGTAGCAATTTCTTGTACGTGTTTTCTTGTTTTTTGTAATTCTCCACGGATCTTATATTTGTCCACTACGTTAACTGGGTTATCGGATGAAACAAGTCAAAAATCTTCCAGGCCAGCTGCTTGAGTTGTTGCAATTTTGGCTACTGTGCGGTTTGGTGCACCAGTCATATCGGCAAATTGGACGAGATTTGGCAATGGAACTCTGAGTTGGTAGGATGTTTTTGCCATTGTATTTTTGTGCTGTCTTTTATAGAGAATATTTCTACTTAAAGTCTTGATCTTTAGCAAAGTCTTCTTCGCTGGACGAACTTTAGATTACAGTTTCGGTAGATGAGTCAGTCTTTTGCCTACTTGTCGAAGGCATATACTAACGAGGATTTCCAAAAGTAATTTTCGGCCCACCCTAATACCCATATCAGCCAATTTTATTATAATTAAATAACGGAACTATTGGATATGATATGGCGCCATTTTAACATAATACCATTATGCCATTACCCATATAAAACGTAGTAATATATTTTCCATATACTGCCTTTACACAATTATCTTTACAAAACAAATTTTAATTATTTCAAAACGAGCCTTTCGAATCTGATGTATAAAATTTGTTTACCTCCGTACTACTCCGTAGTAATTTAATGTGTCGCTTGATAACTCTATATTAATTGATAGCTTAAAATACTTCTGTGTTTGTGATTATGCCATGTAGTTTTTAATTAACGGATATCTATCTAAAACCTAAAAATAGTATGTTCCGGTTTCCTGTATTCTAGTTTCTAGCTGCTTTTAGGCAACGTATATGTATATTTTTTTATATTTAAATATTAAATACCTATATTTATATATTAATTTAAATTATTTCGTCGAGATTTCTGTCAATTGCGTCAATAAAGAGGATATTTGTCAGACGAAATCAAATTTTTAAGCTAATATTTGATAATATATTAATCTAGAAGGGACACTCAAGACTAAACGAGAGAGAGTCACTTGGTGCTTTCCTAGACCTAGACATAGAGGGAGCGTTCAACAACACCGCCTTTCATGTCATTTATCGCTCCTTAGCTCAGCGTGGAGCCTTCCCTATTAGGTTGGACCGATTCAGTTGTCAGACCCATCTTAACTTATAGTGGAAGGAGTCTGCGAGTCGGAAAAAGCAGTCATTTTAGCAAACATTTGGCCCCAGGAGCAGACCTCTCCCCCCGTCTTCGACCGATGGAATGGATCAAATGTTGATCCATTATCGACATCTGGCGTCAGTAATCTGCGAACCGAGTAGCATTTTTTTGCATTACCAAGTACGATAACAACGTACAAATCCTCGGCAAAATCATTAATCAACAATAATACGAATTATTTTTATCAGGTATTTAAATTACAAGTGTTTCTATGTATTAAATTGTAAAAATCAGTAAGTATTACGGCCCGATTGTTCGAATATTTGATTGTTCGATTTTATTGTTCGAATATTTGATTTTAGAACTATGTGTATACTACTGGAGATGCTAATTCTAGTATAGAGCACTCCGTCGCCGTCCTGTGCAACCACTAACCTTGCAAGACTTACGGCTGGCGCTGACAGAAGAATATCAGGCTATCCCTCAAGACAGAATAAGTAATCTTATTAATTCGATGCCACGAAGAATGTAAGCTGTCATTGCTGCGAGAGGAGGACATACACATACACATATATATATATATATATATATATATATATATATATATATATATATATATATATATATATATATATATATATATATATATATATATATATATATATATAACTATATATATATATATAGTTATATATAACTATATATATATAACTATATATATATATATATATATATATATATATATATATATATATATATATATATATATATATATATATATATATATATATATATATATATATATATATATATATATATATATATATATATATATATATATATATATATATATATATCTTTTTTATTTTCCATCTGATTTTCATAAATTTTTTACCAGTCTGTAGATCAGTTCATTGTGTGTCTTTTTAATTATTGTAATAAGTCATATTTTTCGTCCAGGCAATATTATACAGGGGTAAATCAAAGTGTTGATTTTTGTCGTAAACTCAAAACACCCTGTGGAAAAATTGAGGCGAATAATTTTGTTTACAAACTGTTTGCTGCCATCTTAGACGTATTGTAAACATTTTGTTTTTTGATTCATCCCATTATCTCATTTCTTCTGCGAGCAGCAAAATTTTAAATGAAACGCTGTTAATTTTATCATTTTTAATTAAAAAACATCGACGTTGGCTAAATACGCGGTTATTGTGACAGAATATTTGACAGTACAGTTAATTTAGTGTGTTGTCATCATGGTAACTACAGCAGACGTAGGTAGAATTGTTGCCTTAATAGAGGATGGCCGCAATAAGAGTTATGTCTCCCGTACTCTGGGAATTGCGCGGTCTACAGTTTGTGATGTTTGGAATAGGTATCTACAGACGGGAAACTTTATTAGGCGGCAAGGCTCTGGCAGAAGGAGAATGACCACTCAAGCTGATGATCACTTTGTCATTATGAGTTCTTTAAGAGATCGAAGAGCTACTGCTGTGTATCTAAAAAATGACTTGCAAATGGTACGTCGAGTAAGTGTAAGTGAGAGAACGATACGTAGAAGATTGTTAGAAGCAGGATTGCATTCACGAAGGCCAGCAGTATGTCCAAAATTGCTTCCTCGGCATCGACAACACCGACTGAGATTTGCAAGAGCGCATGCTGACTGGACTGTAGAACAGTGGGGAAACGTACTATTCACAGATGAATCCAGGGTTTGTTTAAGGTCGCCGGACGGTCGTGAACGGGTATACAGACGTAGAAATGAAAGATATGCAGACTGCATCATATCTGAGCGACTGCAATATTACGGTGGTTCAGTCATGGTTTGGGCGGGTATTTCTACCGATGCACGTACTGACCTTGTATTTGTTGAAAATGGAGCACTAACCGCCCACCGTTACATTGAGGAAATCCTCCAAGAAATTGTTGTTCCATTTGCTCCTTTCATTGGGAACCAATTTACATTAATGCATGATAATGCTAGACCTCACGATGCACGGGTAGTAAGCGAATATCTGGATGAGGTTGGACTTCCAAGATTGGACTGGCCCGCATGTAGCCCGGATCTCAACCCAATCGAACATCTTTGGGATGTTCTTAAAAGAGCACTCTAAAAGGCTGGCGCTGACAGAAGAATATCAGGCTATTCCTCAAGACAGAATAAGTAATCTTATTAATTCGATGCCACGAAGAATGCAAGCTGTCATTGCTGCGAGAGGAGGACATACACGTTATTAAAATTTGTCTTTGTTAATTAATTTTGTGATATACCTAGTGGATGTTTTTGTTAATAAAAATAAGCTTGAAATCAGCGTTTCATTTAAAATTTTGCTGCTCGCAGAAGAAATGAGATAATGGGATGAATCAAAAAACAAAATGTTTACAATACGTCTAAGATGGCAGCAAACAGTTTGTAAACAAAATTATTAGCCTCAATTTTTCCACAGGGTGTTTTGAGTTTACGACAAAAAACAACACTTTGATTTACCCCTGTATAATATTGCCTGGACGAAAAATATGACTTATTACAATAATTAAAAAGACACACAATGAACTGATCTACAGACTGGTAAAAAATTTATGAAAATCAGATGAAAAATAAAAAAGTTATAAAACATCAAAATTGGGCAAAATTTTAGGGTGACGGAATTTTGTGCCGGGGAGTGTATATATATATATATATATATATATATATATATATATATATATATATATATATATATATATATATATATATATATATATATTTATATTATATATATATATATATATATATATATATATATATATATATATATATATATATATATATATATATATATATATATATATATATATATATATAAGTTATATAAGTATATACACACATACTTAGCACTTAATTTCTAGTAGTTAGCCCATGGCCGCTTCTGATTATAGGGTTTTATTACTCCTTCATTTCCAGTAGATTTGTTTAGCAAAATCGCGAACAGGAAGCGCGTCTTAAAGGTACCTCAGCTGCGAGCAGTTTGATGAAGATAATATTCATCGCGATCATTAATTGCACAGCACACAGATGTATAATGACGTCAATATATTTTGTAACCTAAGTTTTGTAAGGAAGCTTCGACGCGAAAGAATAAAGTGGATATGTGGATATTTTTTCAAATGTTAAAAAACCGTCAAAAATATAAAGACAATTTTGTTATGTTAGACTTTATCTCCATCTGCTCTATCATAACGTGATAATAGAATCCGTTTAATCACAGTCTCATATAAGAATATTTAAATTTGTTTTATCAGTATTTTTTGTTTTCCACAACATGAGACTTGAGAGTTCAACACGCTTTCAGTTAACATTAGTTTGTGTTATTTGTGTTTGTAATATTTGGTAGTTCAAATATTAAAAACGATTATTTCTTTCCAGTTTCGCACTATTTCTTTTTTTATTTCATTTTCTCTCTACATTTATATAAATAATAAATATAATTATATAAATATAAATAATAATATAAATATAATTTATATAAATATTGTAGAAACAAAATCCTTTTTAGAATTACATACATATAATCTGAAACATTTAAGGCCGTAGGTATTTAAGAAAAAATACTTTTTAAAAATGAGCACAACTAGCATAAATATACATAATATTATGTATTTATGCTAACAATTTCCAGTCATAACATTGCTTTCTGCAGATATATAGCGCGAAATATACCGCTACAAAATAACGTTAGTTTCGAACGAGGAAACACCGAAAACTCCACGACGTACGAAAACTGCATTACTACGAAGGTGACAAGACGCGCACGTACCTCGGCGATTCGCGCGCGATTTAGCGACAACTTCTTTATTGGTTGCCGATTTGTTCTTTCCCTTTAAATTATTTTATTATAGCGTCGTGACACTGAATGTTCCATGTTTTATTTTGATTGGTTACATATTACAATCTCTATTTAAATAATTTTAAATATAAAAAAATTTCATTTAGAAATTGCCATGAAAGAATCTGAAATAAATTACAGGATTAGTTAATACTGTTAGTAGATACCCTACACTTACAAGCATACTACAGAGTTATTTACAGCTCGTTCGTGTGTGTGGGTCGTTACAAGTAACGGTAGGATTTACTAGCAGCGTCTAAGCGCATGCGTCAGACGGATACGTCAGGCGTGAGGCATAATTTGATTTTTAAAATTATTGTAAATAGGTAGGTACCTACTTCTAAAATAGGGGTATGAAAAGTTAAATTTTGACTCAGGCTATTTTTTTAAATATTTTTTTTAAATCAAATTTATAAGTAAAAATAAATACATTTGTTCCAAGTTTTTCAATAAATGTGTCTAAAATTAACGTTCTTTATGATCGTTGGCTTCCCAAATTCTGAATATAGTGTATTAAAACCTACTTATTGTGTAAATAAATCAATAACTAAGTGTAGTAAGTAATAAGTATCGATGATTAGAGATTAGAGTATTATCTGTCACTCCACCAGAAAATATGATTAGCAATTTTTCTTATCAATGCGTTTGATCTGGGATCTGGCGTGTTTGAGATTGAGGACATTTTCTCTACCGCCTCGACCCAGATTGCTGACCACTAGACTGCAAGTGATCATAAAATGAAGGGTAGCTGAATAGCTCGTACGTGCAGAGAACTTTAGAAAGTCTATAGAATCAATCCCCTTTAACAGTTTTACAGATGTAGGATTTTGCAGCGAACTGTGCCGACTATCACAGTTCGCCACTTTCATACTCTTTGCTGCGAAAATCGAAGAGTATACAATAATTATATTGGATCAGGAAAACTAAAATCGACAATTTCCGTCGGAGGGTAAACATTTTTGTACCATATAATTTTAAACAACTTTCAAAATGTCCGTCTGCGTCCGTCCGTCCATCTGTCGCCAGTCCGACCAGATTTCGTATTTTTTATTAACACATTATCTCAAGAACGAACTGTTTTCAAACAACGTAAAATGTGACAAAAAAATAGTTTTTGGGTAAAAATTGTTTTTGAGCTAATTCCACAGTCGAAGTAGCAAAGTTTCAGAACTGTATGGTTTTTCAAACTCTACTACTACCTACATTAACATGGCATGAATCATAACACATAACATAGGTACTCAAACTTCATAAGATGGGGAAATATTTTTTTAGTATTTTTGAAACTTTTATATCAGTCAATAAGCCGGCATCGATGGCGCAGTGGTAACGTTTTTGCCATTTATGGTCTGATTCAACTCAAAATCGGTGTCTGGATACAAGTTGGCTGATATTTTTGCCACTTTATAGTCTGAATCGACTCAAAATCGGAATCTCGGTAATTTTGGGTACGCAGATACCACATTTATTTATCAAAACAAATATTTAAGATGATGGTTCGAGGGTGGCGGACATTTTTACCATTTAGATTCCGATTCGACTCAAAATTTGTAAGGTTTTAGTGCTAGATCACGGATTTGTATCAAAATAAATATTTAAGATGGCGGCTCCAAGATGTCGGACGTCTTCGTCTTTTATGGTCCTATTCGACTCAAACTATAGTATACTCGTTACCTATAGATATTTTCGAAGTCGCATTGCTAAGAATTTTTGCCATTTGTTGTCTGATTAGACTCTACTTTCTCGGTACTTAGCAGGTACCTACCTACCATCACAATTTTTTTCCTAATACATATCTATAATACAGTCGTAACATGGTCCTTATCCCAACCTAATCCTAATTCGTAACCTATTTGAGATTTACAAGTTCTGGCTACATTGTTTTTAGTATTGAAAATACTACTGGGCGCGTTGTATAGGGACTCGTCACGCGAAAAATGTATGTGACCTCGAGAGATCTGTCACGGAGTATTATAATATGTACTCGCGTTCAACTACCTAAAAAATATTCTTATTTAAATCGACCTGGCGGATCCGAGTTTTGGGTTCGCCAGGCAATCCAGAATCGCAAAACTTGTCAAAATAGCCATTTTCTGATAAATCTCAAATTTTATGGGATTTTTTTAAATTTTTACTTATCACCCTATAGCCTTAGTTTAAGTCCGATTATATTGAAATTTTTAGAAGAAATGCGAAAAGTAATATTGTTTTAAAAAGTTGATGACACGAAATTTGTTAATGCAGCAATAAATACTCGATATATTTTTTTGTTTTTAAAGATGTATGTATAGTAAGCGACAAAGAAGCCGCGTCGCGTCGTCGTATGTGAATAAATTTTGTTATGAGGAAAGGCAATAAAAAGGGGAATCTTACAACACTGTTTTAAAGGAAATTACTGATATGTCAATTGAACTGACGGGTCCAGCAGTCAAAAGAAATTATTGAAACCGTATTTGTTATTGACATGATGGCACTTCAACGATTAAAAAACTATAATTGCAACACCTTTAATGATTTATATGACAGATGATATTTTAATGACAGATATAATATAAACATAATATGTCTACAAAGGATTCCTTAATTTACAAACTTTTTTGTACCTCACAATTTTTCGATGAAATGTACTGTTTTTTAGTAAAGAAAGGCGAATTTGACCATACTATGAATTTGCTCAAAAGCCCTGCAGATGACGTATACCCCTGCGTCTGACGTATACGACTCAAAAATGAAAAAAAAATGCTGAAAAAATGAGCATACCTCCGGCTGAAAATTACCTATTTGAAGGTCATAGGTAACGTATATAAATCGTCAGACGCCTAGGTCGCTGCCAAAGGGGTGTCAGATGCCCCAAAGTGGTCATTTAAAAAAATTGTCTTACCTCCGTCTGACGTTTTAACATATTGCAACAGAGACCATTATAAGCATAAATTACAATCGTCAGACGAAAATGCCGCTGAAATATCCCCCTGAAATCCTCCGGACGACTCAAAAATTAAAAAAATATTCCCTCGAAAAATGATCATACCTCCGGCTGAAAATTTGCACATCACACCTGTTGAAGATCATAGATAACGTATGTAAATCGTCAGACGTATAGGCTGCTGCCAAAGGGGAGTAAGACGCTCCAAAGTTGTAATTTAAAAAAATTAAAAATATTTCTTACCTCCGTCTGACGTTTTAACATATTGCAACAGAGACCATTCTAATCATAAATTAAAATCGTCAGATGAAAATGCCGCTGCGAGGTCCCCCTCAATGTACATAACATTCCGGCCCGCCTGAGACGTATACTTTTTTTTCGAAAATTTATTTTCGTTTCATATTAACATATTATGTAAATCGTCAACATGTTTTTGTCTCAATTTAGTAATAATATTAGTATATTTCTTCTTAAATAAATTTACAAAGCGAACAAAAAAAATCTATGGAATTTATTTATTATAAATCATCGACCAATTAATAATCATCGTTTATTTGCATAAATTCAGAATGTGTTAAATGAACTACTCATTGTACTAAGTATAATAGTATAACTACATTTTTTCTCTTTGATAAAAAATAACCCTTGCTTGAAACCTCTTGCGTATTGATTTTTGATAGTATAACAAGATTAATATTTTTATTTTTATTTTATTCAGACGAAACATCATTTACTTTTTGTGTGTATGTGATAGAAACTTTACCCTTAAATTGACTTTCTTTTATAACGTATAGTAACTACAAATGATGAAACAATATTCAGTAATTTAAGCTGGAGTTTCACAATATTTCACAAGTGGATTTTGCTGCGATATTTTACGTCTGACGATTTACATAATGTACTTAAAATTGTCTCTATATATAATATGTAAAAACGTCAGGCGAAAATTAATTTTCGAAAAAAAAGGTAAGTATATCTCTACGTCTCAGGCGTACCGGAATTTTGTGAACGTTGTAGGGCGGCATTTTCGTCTGACGATTTTAATTTGTGCTTAGAATGGTATCTGTTGCAATATGTTAAAACGTCAAACGGAGGTATGAAAATAAAAGAAAAAAATGACAACTTTGGGACGCCTGACAACCCTTTATCAGCGACCTAGGCGTCTGACGATTTACATACGTTATATGTGAACTTCAAACAGGTAATGTGCGAATTTTCAGCCGGAGGTATGATAATTTTTTGAGCAAATATATTTTCATTATTTTCGAGTTGTCTTGAGGGGATTTGAGGGGGATTTTGCAGCGGCATTTTCGTCTGACGATATTAATTTATGCTTAGAATGGTCTTTGTTGCAATATGTTGAAATGTCAGACGCAGGTAAGAAATCTTTTTAATGACATTGGGGCGTCTTTCAGCTGGACATACGTGTCATTTTTTGAGCAATTTTTTTTCATTATTGAGTCGTCTGACGTGTCCTTTGCAGGGGTTTTGAGCCATCCTTACAGATGTCACTTCCTGATGGTCCCTCCAACCGCTTTCCAGTACTATCGTAGTATTTTCGCGGCCGCCAGCTCTCCGGCTATAGGTAGTTATTCACAAAAGAAATATTTTAATTTGTCTGTAACTTCGATATCTTATATATTTCCTGTTTTTGTATCATTCTACACTATTTACTTTCAAATTACTTGCAACGAATACTGATATTTCCTCTAAACATCTGCATAAATAGCCGGGATACAGTGGCGGGTTTAGGATTTAGTCTTGGGGGGGGGGGGCGTAAGTAGGGTTGTCACATTTGAAAAATTGAAAAGTGGGAGGTTTGTTTAAGTAGGTAATTATACAGTGTCGTAACCAAGATTTCATTATGGGTCGGGGTCCGAGCATTACTACCAGGATATTAGACCTACCCCAGGAGACCCTAATAGCGCCGCAGGCGAAAATTTGGAAATTTTTCAAGGTCACGCTTTTTCCTGGCATTTCAGAATTTCAATGAAAAATTCATTTATACCAAAATACCGACTTTCACAAGAAAAAGTTTTGGAACTCCATACTTTTTCAAATAGAAAAAAAACTATATTATATATTACGAATAAGTTAATTGAAATAAAATAAAATGTGTATTAATATATTTTTCTAAACATTATAAATAAAAAAAAATCCGGAAAAAAAGAAAAGCCGTCAGAATGTAAGTAGGTACCTATAGCATTTATTTAGGTCCTTTAAAAAAGTGATAACATAAAAAGTAATATTTCACAATAAATAAGGAACAAACGTTTAGGATAGTGCATAATACGTAATGCATAACAGTGACATGTAGCCGAGGGCGACGCCCCGCGGTGGCGCAGAGGTGCAATAGAATAGCACAGGATATAAAACATAAAACGGTGCGCAGCGCATGGTGGATATGAATAATGCAATAAAAAATATTTGGCTAGCCAAACATATAAAACTGTTCGTAGGTTTTATATGTTGCGGAAAATGTGGACAAAAAAAATATAATACACCCAATATATTTTCATATTAAAGTACATAATAGTAGCCCCTGAAGCCGCCACTGCCGGGATATATGCAATATCAAGAAGAAGAAAAATTAAATTATTTATGGTATTATTACATTTGGTGGTATTATTATTACATTTGATAAAAGTTTTAATTTATTTATTTTATCACTAATCGCTAATGGTACCTAATGCAAATGCTGCAAATACCTATCATCCTAGCCACAAGTAATTAAAATTGGAATTGGAAAGAGCATTTATAGCTGCATCTGGTATTTTCAATACGCTTAAGATACTTGCGAAAGATGCAAGATCTGCGATTTTTTTCATTAAATAGCCGAACTGGGAAGAGTATCCTATAGAATGTTTCACACTTCACAATTTTTCTCTAGTTTCTATATTGCAATCCCATCTCACTACTTTTTATATGCTACTGCAAAACACATCTGACAAGTGTCAAAGCAGGTATCGTATGCAAATTAACTATATAATGTTGTAACTGGTGAAAAAAACAGACATCGATTCATAAATAATATGAATGCAGACATTTTACGATAACATGAACCTGCAAACACGGCAAATAAAATAAATATTAATTTACTTATGATGAAATTGATCGTGTAAGTTTATTAGTGTAGCATTGAATATTGAACTAAAATGCTGCCATTTATTTACTGGGACTGACCTAGAAGGGACAAGTTATTAAATATTTTGTTTTAGCTAGTTCTTAGGTACTATCTTATATTTTACTTTCCATCGGAAAAAAATAAAATACAAAAGTAGCTCGAACTTATCGCTCGAGCCCCAGTTATAATGTAGATAAAATTATTCACGTTTTCTGCATCGAAATTTTTGTAAGTCTAATACCGAACGAGTTAAGCGGCGTAAATTTTTCCAAAAAAAAGTAACCCCATTTTTGTGATTTTTTTCGATTGTTTCTCGTTATTTATTACATCGTTTTTATAATTATATAAATTCAAAATACTTACTTCAGAATATACTTCCAAAACACCTTGAGGTAGAGTAAATTGCGCGTTCTTTTTTATTGTGGTTTGAGGAATCCCCGATAAATAAAAAGACGCACGATGAATGGTCTATACGTGGTACACCTGTTCAGGAAATAATCTGTTCCACAAACCAGAATAAAACGGATAAATAATGATATACAGTAAAACCTCTCACAACGGACACCTCCGATGAGCGGACAATTAGGCCATTAGGCGGACACTACGTGATTGTCCAATGAAGTAGTGAATTCAATGAGACATAATCTCTCTTGAGAGGACTCTCTCTTGGGCGGACGCGGACACCATATTTAAGTACAAAACTTTTAAAATTCTCTCTTAAACGGACAATGTTGCAACGCTGCATTATTAGCCAGCGCGGCGCGCGCCGACAAGTTAGTTCCTTGACTTATCTTGTATGTATTGTTTTTAAATAGAGAGAAACATGTCTGAAACGCGTCGTGTATTAAGTCTTAAAGAGAAAATTGATATTTTGGAAATAGACAGCCGGAATTATTAAAAATAAAGACGTTATTAAAAAATGTCACTCAAATGTTGATTCAAGTGTAAAACGAATTTTTTTTAAGCCAGTGGGATTACAAATTGACGAAATTTGCTATGATTGATTTACAAAGGCAGGAAATAACGGAATTCCACTATCAGGTAAATACAAAATTAGAGAGGTTACGTATTGTAGTAATTTGAAATCATATTCATTAAAAATCTAGGACCAATAATTCTAGCCAAAGCAAAGGATATCGCAAATGGTCTGGAATGCGATAATTTCAGTGCGTCATCTGGGTGGCTGGAAAAATTTCGTAAAAGGCATAACATCGCTTTTAAATCCATATCTGGAGAAGCTGAAACTGTTAATGTGGAAGATGTGGACAACTTTAAACAAAAAATATCTTCATTGGTAAAAGGTTATTTGTCAAAAAACATTTTTAACGCGGATGGAACAGGTTTATTTTTTCGAGCTTTATTTGACAAGCCGTTAGCACTTAAACGTGAAAAAAATGTGAGCCGGAAATTATCCAAAGAAAGACTCACTGCACCATTATGCATTGCGTAAATCTGGCAGAAGATAAAGAAAAATTATTAGTTATTGGTAAGTCAAAACATCCAAGGGCATTTAAAAACATGTGTAAATCAGCTGCCTGTTATATGGAAAAGTAATAAGAAGGATTGGATGACATACTTGGATGACTGCTATAATGGAAGAATGGTTGCAAGATTTTGATTTAAGAATGGGTAAAGAAAAATGTTGCTATTTTTGGATAATGCTGCCTCTCATCCTAAAGACATTCAGTTAAAAAACATTCAAAAATTATAAGTCTATTCTTTGTCAAGATAACTCTATCCTCTGATGGCAAGGAATAGCAGACTAAGCGGCATAACAAGAAATTAATAATATTAATATACACATGTATGCTGAGGCCGGCCCTTACGTACTCGGCGTCGGCGTCGATGTGGTGCAGCGCATCGGCCAATTAATTGCGTGGTGGAAAGAATAGTGCACTTTTACAGATTTCTTTCATGCCACAGAAAATATCTTAAAATTAATATAACTATAAATATAAATTAGTATGAAATAAAGACAATATTTCTTGTTATAACCTTCTCCCTTCTTTTATTAACCTAGGCATCTCAGTAAATATTTATAATAATGTAACTTGTAAACTGTGCTAATAAATTTGCAACCTTGACCTTGTACCAGAAAAAAGTTAGAGGTGCCAGTCAAATTTAGCTAAACGTGACTCACTCATATTCCTACAGTATGTTCTAATTAATGCGTGTACATTTAAGTAAATGCCATTAGCTTTTAAGTTCTTTGCTATACATATTTGTTTTGTAAAAAGAAATCTTGGGTTTGTAGTAATTTATTGCTTAGCGAAATAAGCAAATAGATGAATAATACGAAAGACACACTTACCAGTTATATATACCTCTTTCACGGTCATTATAGAAAAATATCAATTCGAGGGAAAATTCATAAAGACTATCGTTGTAGGAAATGTAATTCCAAACAACTTTGGTAATTACAATTTTTCGTGTGAAATTTAAAATAAACGAGTTAATCAATATATAAAACTTTACCATTAAATTCAAGATGGCGGCCGATGTGACGCAAGCGGGTACGGGCGACTGCCGTGACCCCCGCTAACGATTTGCGAAGGAAAATCGCTACAATTTTTTTTCGTGTCCCTTTTTTGGTCTAATTGTTGTATTTCTAGGCTTTTACTTCTATTAAATACAACATACTCATAATCCTGCTATCACGTTTACCGGCATTTTCTTCATATTTTTTCTCATATAAGGTCAATGGCAATTCCGATGGCAGGAAAATCTATAGGAAATCTTGGTCAATAAACTAAGGTTCAAATTTTCTAAAATGTGGCTTTACTCTCAAAAAATCTATATTTTCTTTGTTTGCCATGTCCATATGACAATAATGTGCAGCGCTGTTACTTGAGACTATATAATGACATTAAGAGCAAAGCTTTCGAGAAACGAATTAGGTCTCTTGCTTCTCTAGAAATATCGAACTGACTTTGGATTCAATTCTGTTCTTAAGCACTTCACTTGATCAACATGAATATCAATTGAGGCAAACATTTAAAATATAGTCCCAAAGGGATTTTGTTACAATCTACGAACGATTTTCGTTATTCAATGTGACATTTAACTGGAATTTTAGTACATTATATCCTCTTTCATCAACTTAACACATCGCTTTAGATGGATAAATTATTTAAAAATAGAAAATGATTCTATAAAATACATCCGGGCCAAAAGTTGATAAGTTCTAGAGGTCAGAAGTCTTTACAGATGAATGGTACACATATACATTATATGTAATTCGATACTGGGAAATTACAATTTATTAATCACTATTATTAGGGTAATATGGTTACGAAAACAATGTCGTCAGGGATTTTGCCCTAAACTCTGTATCACCTATTTTTTAATTGTAAAACATTTGGAACATTTGTAAAACGTTTTGAAAAATAACAGTATCAGAATATCTTAATATACCACGTATAAGTGAATTTACGTACGGGTTATCCGAAAGTATAAACGGGTTTTCAAATGGAACAACTATATATTATTACATTATTTTTTACCTAATGATATAACACGTAAGACAGAACATGTAAGTGACATTTCAAACGTCCGCAACATTTACGGATTATATAATAATCGTGTGTAACCATTCATTATTTGAGACGCCGTTATTGGCTTCTATTTTACGTAGTGTAATATCGGTAAAAGTTAAACAACTATATTTAATATACTGAAATTAAGGAAACTTTAAAACTATATTTAAGAATTGTACAAATTAAGATGATGTATTTTAATAAATTTACAATTTACCAAAGTAAAACTTCACTGGTGAGGCAGCGAGGCGATTGTGTCACACTTGCTTCATCTGGCGAGCCGCCACTGTCATGCGACAAATCAATTTAACCATCCTGAAAATCAATTTTTCTCGCAACAAAGATCGTGAACAAAATGTTGTCATTGACGAAGAAACTGAATATTCTGCTTTGAATTCTGTTTTGGTCAGAATAGAAGTTGTTAAGACTGTTTCTGTTTGAACCGAAAATGAGTCATCAACCAATAAACCGAATTTTACGCAGTGGCGTCTCGTATGAAGCAGCTGAGGCTGAGCCTCTCTGTAAAATTTTACCTACACTGTATCAAATATTAACCGATATAAACAGTTGTTAATAAACTAATTTCCAACTACATATATCCCAGGCAGGTATTAATTTAAAGGAAAATAAAAATAAAAAACAAATGCCTTACAACAAAACAAGGTAAGATTAAATTTAACATTATATAATAAGAATAGATAATAATGATTCCTTCTCGCGATATTATTTTATCTCTACTTGAAACGCCTTTTGCAAGATGTAATGAAGTAAAAAAACGAAAAATTTGTCGGCCAACGCCAAAAATAACGGCAATTTTTTAATGAAAGGAGGTTGGGAACGGGAAAGTTCCCGAACATTTGAATCTTCTTGGCATGATAATTTTATTATCAATGGCTATGTGGAAGTTTGTATTATATTACAGCAAAATAGGCCAACCGCTGAATATGCATTAACGGAGGACGCCAGTTTGAATACAATTTTATATAATGGAAATGATCGTAAATATCGATTATTAATCAGCTATTTAATTGTTGTAACTATTACGTTGGGCAAACCACAAACTAGCTTTCCGGGGCCATAATGAAACTGTCTTCTAATCAGTTTAAATAAATATCTAAATGCGAAACAGTTAACAACATTTTTACGGGCCAATCAACGCTCAGCAGGGCCCAGCCTAGGAGGGGGTGGGCCCTGCTGGGGGTAGGGAAGGGGTGTCACAACCCTTCATTTAAACAATCAGTCGGCAAATCTCGATATTTCCCACAATGATCGATGCCTTCCAAAAATATTTAATAATCACAAATTACAATAAAAAAATAATCTGAAAATTTAAAAGACGAACAATATGATTCCTTCATAAATTCCCAATATAATGAAAGTACATTACTATCTTATTACAGACCACCAAATATCGAAATACCTATTAGTACAACGAAAATGCGAACAGCGAGAAATCTATTTTTTTTGCAAGAACTAAACATTACATTAAACTGCTTAAGTACCATTCTGAAAAATGCAGAAAGTGTATGCAAATTAACAAACTTCTCCAAAACTCGTTGGACTGCAAGAGATTCAATCAGAGCGGTTGGAATTATTTTGAAAATATTTTCAAAAGTTTGATGCCAAAACACGACAACAGTCTAGCACTACCTATATAAGAAAGTGAAGACTTTTGATTTTATAGTACCTATGCATAATTCATGCTGAAAAGTGTTATGTATAAACGAAAATTGCAAGTATTTAGAAGCAAAGTACCTAAATATAATAGATGCATTTAATCTAATGCAAAGCACTATCAGATCTTTGGACAATATTAATTCTGACATCGATTCGATGAACAATTTGATTGACAGTGCAATTGAATTTTGCAAAAATTTATCAATTCATGCCGATCTGATTTTAAAAGACATCATCGCAAGTGGGTTCCTAAAAGATATGACGAGAATAGAGACACTTAAGTTAACTGTCAGGGTATTTATTTTACCGAGTGGGATTTAAAGCTACTCTAGACCCACTTTTGGCACAGTCTAAAGCAAATTTGAGTGACTGTATTGAAAAGGTTGCTCCATTATTTGCAATTTTTAACCCTCCTCGAAAAAGGAGTAACTGCAACTTGCAAAATGTGAAGAAAGCATGTCAAATGTTACCTAATGTTAATGTCGACGGGACTCTAAATGTGGATGTGGAAGACATGCAATCAAGTTTAGATAACTCTCAAGTTTAGATAACTCTCAAATTTAGATAACGTCATGGAAATGCTTAATATTTACCGCACCTGTGAAGACAGCATCCAATGAAAGATCATGCAGTCGACTGAAGATAGTTAAATCTTGACATTTTTCATTTTACATATTATGATAAATTTACATTATATTACAGTTTAGAACAAATATAAAATATATAGAAGTAATAATAATAAAAAATGTTTGCACGTAAGTCGTCATTTCAATCGTAGACACCCCTCTACTCATAGTGGGCTAGGCCGGCCCTGACGGTCACGGATGATGTGGAAATGTATTCCTAATAATTATTATTTGAAGGCAGGATGCGGGCCTCACCTCTTGTAGCTACCACGAGCCGCCACTGATTTTGCGTAAATAAAATTATAAATCTTAAATACCAACTGCACTACCTAGCACTTGATGAAAATCATCACAAATAGGTATGAAAATTATCACAAATAGGTACTGCATACTGCAATTAGATTTTACAGAATACAGAATAACTAACACAATAATATGTAGATACCTCGGTAGATAGTTACCTAACGACAAAAAATATAACAGAATCACAATTAATATTATATTTACACATCAAAAATATATTTACTTACCTTTGGTATAAGTAGCTATATCTATCGATGTATCTATTAATGATTTTAGAATAATCAACCTATTTTATATACCTACATAGGTACTTATAAAAGTTAACAGGTACATCATAATAAGAAAATAATAAGAAAAAAATCACATATAAAATGTGCAATAAAAATAAAACAAGACAACGTTGTCTATCAAAATGATTGAAGGATTTTACATTGGCTTTTACAAATAGCTACAATAGGTACCTACTAAGGTAAGAAATATAATTATACTAGCTGTATTACATCAGTAATAATTACCTAAGACATCAACCCAACACACTAGACTTGGACTTACTTGAAAATTTTTTGTTCGAGTATTAATTATTATTATTTATTCACCTAGATATATTTTCAAGGTTAGCTACGTTTTATAAAATTCAACAGGAAGGCTATATGACATAATATATATTTAATGCGATTTACCTACTGCATAATTTCGCCTGACAGTCTAGACCAAGAACCCTACTATATACCTAGTATATATTTACAAGAGTACATGCTACATGTACCATAGATAGGTAAGTACCTACCTACCGGGTGAAAAGCCAGGTAAAAGTGGGTAGGTATGATCATGATTCATGTACCTACTGTATTACTGCACAGTTGTTAAATAATGTTCCTACTGCATGTACCTACCCACTTAACTAAATGTGGTTTTCAACTGTGTATTAGGATTATACCTATATTATTATTATTATAGGTACCCCCCATTATAATAAATATGTAAAATTATAGAGATATAAGGTAACATAATAAGGGCATATCTATTAGCATTAGCAGGTAACAGAAGTAGTATTTTATGCAGTTTTTAACCACATATATATTATAATTTAAGTAGGTGGGCAGTCGAAAAACGGTGAATGGCAACTTAACCTAATATCCAACATACATGTCTGAAATACTCACCATTGTTATAGGTTGAATGTGTGTTGTAGCAGAGGACATCAGTTCCTCAGATCGACTTCTAGTTCTTTTTCTGGACATTGTTACAACTCCAAAACTATTTGAATTTGACTGTAAATCTGCAATTAAAATAACATAACCTATATTTGCCACTCCTTACAAACGATTCAATGAACACAATGACACATAATAACTATTGTCATTTAAAAATTTTGCTAAAAAAACTGTAAAAACAGCTGATCTATCACCGAATTAAATTGCTATTGTATAAGTATTATTTTTTAACAAGTAGGTAACCTACATTTTCCTAATGTTAGGGTTAATTTTGATTTACCTACGACTTACCTAACATTGATAAATAATTAGCACAAACTTGAACGTTGTAGTTTTCAATAATATTTATATTGACAATTGACACGTATTAATACTTCTTTAGCAATAATAGGTATGTTCTTCCGGCACTGCTGTTGAGGTCACTATTCTATTTTTGCACAAAAATGTCTTGACCGCTATTGCTATTAATTAATCTGAATTAAACATAAATCCTATCACTTTGCTTTCTCTTATAACCAAACTTAAATTTGTATAGCAAACTAAACTATAATAGAAATTCGAGGAGCTCTAATCCCTAGAGTGCCTTGCAACTTGCAACATGCTCCACTAACATTCGACTGTCATTTGTCATTGGGGGATTTGAACGATTGGTTGCCTGCCGCTCGCGGGTCTCCGTAGGATGACAGCAGAAACGTGGCAGAAATTATTTCATACAACATACAAATAGTACCTAGGTAGGTACTTTATATTTTCTAAATTTGGGAATGTTGAGAATGTTTAATCTCGTTAGGAACATTTCATTGTATAACTAAATAAATATCTATTTAGGTAGGTACTTTACTTGATCAAATCGTTTATTGTTATTGATTTTCAAATGTAGACGGTCTTTCGGATTAGACGTTTGAATTCACGTGACTCATGACGTCGATCGTATGATGTGTTCAAAATTCGAACCTATCTTACGACTTACGTAAATAGTGGATTGTGTTGCGATAAACGCAACAGGCCACAGGATATTATAATGATTTATCATTTACGGTTTTAAACTCCGACGTTCGTCACCTGACAATCATTGCATCGGTGCACTGAATCTACTTAATATTATTCTCTGATGTTAGGTAGGTAGGTATATAATACTACTAACTACTATATACCTAGGTATATATTAATATACCTACCTACCGGTAGGTACCTACTCTTCTCTGCGAAAATTGAAGAGTATAGGTTTATAGGTATACTTACTTAGGTAATTACCTAGTGACATAGGCTAGTGATATTTATATTCGAGGAGGCTAATCTTTTAGGTAGGGTTACAGGTTACTGTGCCCTAAAATGCGCCGCAGCCCAAATATTTGTAGTCGTCAAGGTCATGGTCTAAAATGATAGTTAGGAAATAGAGTTCTAATAGACTGCTCTATATCAATCAGTTATATTTTGCTACACTCAGTCGTGAAAAGACACTTAGATAAATATACCTACTAGGTATATATTGTTCAGCAAGAACGTATTGTTTTGTTTCAGTTTCTATGTGTTCATACTTGGCATACTAAAAATTATATTAACTGTAATGAAAAAAATTAGTTTTATGTACCTAGGTACTAGCAAAGTGAATGGGGAGGCTTAGCGTCCCTTGCCTTCCCTGAGGAGCCGCCACTAAATAGTACGTAGATTATATACCCATCACTATAATAATAATAGGTATATTCATCGGGTCACCCAGATCGGTATACCTTTTGCTCTTATTAGGTACCATTTTCCCCATTTATTTGTTCAATATCTTGTACAGCCACCCCAGGCACACATATGCCTGGGGTGGCATATACAAATTGTGAAACTTTCCAAATCAACGAAAATGTGTCTAATTATTTTTCAAAAACTTACTCCGACACTAAAACTCGGATCATCGGTATTTCGGCAGTTGAGGAACTGCTAGAGCGCCTTGGACGCATGGATGTTAGATAGACCGCTACGAGGAGTCCGGAAAATTACATGTATTATTTATGTCCTACTAAATTATTTATAAATTATTATTTGTATTGTGTTGCTAATATTGTTAATAGCCCAAGAAGACTGTTTAGTCTTCTTTGTAGCCGCAACGGCAGTAATTATCTAATTATAATAAAAAATGCAGACTAATAACAGTACAGATGTGCTTTGTTGGTTGCCTGATATTGAGGGCTCGCTGTACACAAGACTTATAAATCAAAAACTATGTCGTTGCTTTGAAAAAAATTCACAGATCTTGCATCTTTCGCAAGTATCTGAAGCGTATTAAAAATACCAGATGCAACTGTAATGCTCTTGGAGTCCAATTTGAAGTACCTACTTGTGGCTAGGACGATAGGCATTTTCAGCATTTGCATTAGATGCCATTAGCGATTAAATCAAAACTTATCAAATGTTATAATACCACATCATATAATAAGTTTGAGATATATGATAATGTGAATATTCTACTGATATGCTTTTGTACCGCTATCGCGCGCCTAATTGAATTTTACGCTTGCCATATGAAATGGTGCGTGAAATAGATTAATGAACATAAATAATTTCATTTTTTTTCGTCTTGATATTGCATTTTTATATATTCTCACTATTATGCAGATGTTTAGAGGAAATATCAGTATTCGTTGCAAGTATAATTTGAAAGTAAATATAGAGGAGAATGATACAAAACAGAAAAATAAAATATCGAGGTTGCAGACAAATTAAAATATTTATTTTGTGAACCTACTTAAACAGGGTGGTCCAGTTTACAACAGCACGACTTTACCAGACGATAGATAATGGAAAAATAATAGTAGTTTCTTACATAAAAGTAAGATGGTCGATTCGTATTCCTTTACTAAAAACATGTACTTATATTTCATTCATTTCAATGAAAAATTGCAAGGTACAAAAAGTTTGTAAATTATGTGAGGATTCATGCCATTTGTAGGTATGTGATGTATTATGTGTCTATTATATCGGTCATTAAAATATCATCTGTCATATTAACCATTAAAGGTGTTACAATTATAATTTTGAAATTGTTGAACCAGTGCCATTAGTATGTCAATAACAAATACGGTTTCAATAATTTCTTTTGACTGCTGGAAGACAGGTCAGTTCAGTTGCCATATCAGTAATTTCCTGTAAAACTCCATTATTTTGCCTTTCCTCATTGTAATAGTTATTTATATTCCAAGCTGCGAAAGCTTATTTTTAGGTGCGAGGTGTATGTATTCGGCGAGGCGAAGCGTAGCCGAGGCTATTTGAGCACCTGAAAGGGCTTTTTCAGCGTGTAATGTATTGAACTTTTCATTCTTCCCTCGATTTTATAATATAAAAAAAAATATTTAAACCTAGCATGTTTCTATAGCATGTTTTACTTTCGCTATGCCTATTTAAAACAAAAAAGTATGCTTTCGTAGGGGGAGAATAAAAAATTTATTCACATTCACACACGGTCATTGCAGCACCGTATTCTTGAAAACTAAGTATTATCAAAAAAATCAGCAAAGTAGTGTTTCTTTGATTTTTTGACTACAACTTTGTCGCTTATTACTATGTAAAACAACAACTCTTAAAAACAAAAAAGTTTTCTCGATCGAGTATTTGTAGCAGCATTTTAACAGATTTCGTGTCAGCAACTTTTTAAAACAATATTACTTACATTAGTCATGATAACAAAGGTCTAAATTGGCTCTTCTAAAAATTTCAAATTAATCGGACTTAAAACTAAGGTGATAGGTAAGTAAAAATTCCATAGAATTTTAGATTTTTCAGAAAATGACCATTTTGACCGGTTTTGCAATTCCGGATTGCCTGGCGAACTCCAAAATCGGATCAGCCAGGTCGATTTACATAAGAATAATTTTTAGCCGGTTGTTCGCAAGTAAATACCTATTATACTCCGTGACCTCGACAGATCTCTCGACGTAACATACATTTTTCGTGAGACGGGTCCCTATACGACGCGCCCAGTAATATATTTTCAATACTAAAAGCACCACACTTCAAAAATGTAATAATAATAATAATAATTTAGAGGGTGATCTATTTGAAAATCAAAAGTTAGGGTCCTTTTCGGCGAAATCGGAAGTGGTGTAACATAATTCACATGTCAGACAACGCAGTTTTCTGAACGACTCTGGGCTCCCAGTTGACTGATGCAACCGATGGAAGGTGGAAATCATCGCGGAGAAGAGCCAAGCAGTGCTGTTCCGAGGGTTTGCAAGCAGAGGTCAACAGGACACGTCGTCATGAACGACGTCAACATCCAGTGGGAGAACAACGTCAAGTACCTTGGCGTGACCCTGGATCGAGCCCTGTCGTGGAAGGACCATATATATGCCACTACGAAAAAGGCAAAGTTCACCCGAGCCCTGCTGTATCCGATGTTATCCAGTGACAAGAGGCTCAGCCTGAAAAATAAGATGACCCTCATAAAGACCGTCCTATGCCCACAGCTGACCTTCGCATCCACCGCATGGGGATATGCAGCGAAGACGCACCTCAAGAGGATCCAAGCAGTGGAAAACATAGTATTTCGGACTGCAGTAGGCGCCCCATCGTATGTGACCAACGAGATCATCCGTAGGGACCTGAAGTACAAGACGACCACGTAGATTATCGAGGACCACGCCAAGAAGCTCTACGTCATCGCAGAGGACCACGGGAACCCGCTGATCCGGCTGGCTACGGACTACGATCCAGAGGAAGCAGGACCTCACAAGCGGTCAAAGACCCAGATCCTGGACAACGGGTCATAAAACAAAATAATCACCATCTTATGTTCAGCACGACTGATGCGAAAAGAAGCAGACGACACCGAAGAAGAGAACAGGACCAAAGAAAACGGATCGAGAAGACACTAAAACAGCCCAATCCAGTGGACGGCGAGGCCGACTGCCTTGATAAACCACACACCCTTACCTTACCTAACGGAGCCAGCGAGCTGATAGTTGATCATCTCGCGAGCTCCGTCATCCTAAGCTACAATGCTCATCGTGCCATACCAACCTGAATGCCGCCCAGCGAGAGGCAGGAACGATCCCTCAAACACCCGACACGACACCCCCGCGGGTAATACACACCGGTGAAGAATGTCATGAGCGCCAGAACTAAGGCTCTGCCGGTGGGGCCCATCAGCCAGGACCGGGGAAGGCTGCGTAACCACGTGACACTGATCACATTTGTGGGAAGGGGTTACGTGAGGCGGTCTCGGCCTACATGTATATAAGGGGTAAAGAGCGATGGTACCACTCGCCCCCCCCCCCCACCTCTTATCGAGGTCACATCTCTAGCCAAGGATATTGGCGGCTCCCAGTATAATTTCGATGTGTTCAAAAATAAAAAATAAACTATAGGGGGTTAGACACTAGATATATTGTGGCACCCATACGGGGTACCATAGACCATTATAAATGTATCTACATTATAAGATCATAGTGCTTATATAATATATTAATCTATGATCGTACGACTCATAAAAAGATGATGCGGCTGCCGCCAACGGTAAATTGAGCGCGCGTTTATGTTCCCGTTTTTAATGTGTCAGCACGTGTGAGCTTCTTCAGTGGGCTACTATTGGAACGGCGGCGACGGTAAATTAAGTGTGGCGGAAAAATCCGCCGTGTGGAACCGATGTAATGGGTTCAGTTATGGAAGTATTATGAGTAAAATAAACATGTTTGACTGGTTAGTAGTAGTACAGACAACTCTTAAATCAAATATACTCACATCACAAATACCCTCATCCTCAATTTTCAGGTACCTACCTTCCATTTACTTTGTATGAGTTGAAGAGTTTAATAATTTATTTGACAAATGTTTTATAGTAATTAAGGTATCAAGGGTATTATAAGGATAATAGCGCACCGAGGTCGGAATGTATGTATGTAGGAATGTATGTATATCGTCATGTATAAATGTATGTATGTTTGTATCATTGAAATATAAGACATAAAAACCGAGAAAAAAAACCCTCATTATATCGATCCCTTCACACCTGCTACCGCATTTTTAACAGCGTTGTCAAGTATAACTGATTTCCAGGAATTTAAGGAAAAACAAATGATTTTATATACATCGCCCATCACATTATGACGTTAATGTCATAATAATGTAATATAACAAAATATTGATCACATTATAAAACAATTGGATGGTGAATGTGATGCAGAATAAGAATGTTTCTAATTCAAATATTACGGATACATCATTGGCATTCATTGGGTGCCTAAATTGCCTAATACCATCGGACGTTTTGTGGTAAAGTGGGGTCAACAATAATTCTTGAAATAGAAGTAATACAATTATTCTTTAATTTAGTGTATTATTTTGATGAGTTTTGTGTTAAAATTGATTAGTTATTAGTATTCTATCAAAACATAAAAACTTGTTGAATGAAAGCGCCTTTATAGTGACGATTTTGGAAGAAGTAAGAGATGTAAGAAAAGTTATACTGCCCCGATGTCCCATTGCGGTGCGGTTTTTTATTGTATAAGAATATTCTATCATACTGAAAAATAAGATATGAAAATATGACGCCTTAATTCCCAATAATAAATTTGTTATAAATTATTAAAGTTTCGCGCGCGATAGAACCGTTTCAAACAGGTTCAAACGTGTCGTGACGCCACAGTCTACAATTTACAAACGACGAGGCGGTCGGCTACGGGAGATCCCAGCACTCGGCCGCTTGATTTCATACTTCATTCGGCCGCTTTCCGGCGCAACGTCTACCGAATATTGTAGTTGGTGACGTCACAGCTAGTTTCGGGCCGCTTCAATTTTATCGCTGCTTAGATCCTTCATACTGTTCGCGCGGAATTAGAAATCTTGTTTTCTTTTGAAGTGCACTTTTTATTACAACATTACGCTATGTTTTTTAGTATTATATTTATATTTAAAATTTTAGTCATGTTCCCTATTGCCGCAATGGGAGATCGGGGCCAGTATAATTTTTCTTACAGCAAGCTAAAATCGTCACTATAAAGTCGCTCTCATTCAACAAGTTGTTATGCTTTGATAGAATACTAATAACTAAACAATTTTAACACAAAAACCCATCAAAATAACAAACTAAATTAAAGAATAACTGTATTACTTGAGTACAAGAGTTAAAGGTTGCGACAAAATATTCTCATCTTGCAACCAGTTTCGAACTTGTAAAACTGTATGAGGACTCTTGTATTATCATGCATATAGGTAAACCTAATCAAGCAAAACAACATTTGCCTAAGATTGAATAAATAGTTCGAGGAACTCATTTTTATATATCGAAATGGGGATACTGCTAAGATAATGTTAAATTAGCGCCGTGCTTTACAGGGCGAAGAGCGGGGACTCGACTTGGCCAACGAGTGGTCTTCTTATATTTCAGATAATCCGCTACCTCACCGATCCGCGATATTCAGAAGTTTTAGAGGTGTGGAGCTATTTTAGTCTAAAATAGGTCTAAAATTTTTAGACTACCTCCTGGTCTCTATAAGCTAGCTAGTTCATAATGTTATTCTGAAATTGGCTGATGTAGAAGCCTGGACAAGAAACAAATTTGAGGAACCATCTTCAGAAGTGTGGCGGAATGCTTATCTCAAAGTAAAAGAGATTAGAAGAAAGTCTAAAAAAAGAAAATATAGAAAAAGACAAAAGGCTATATTTTTTACTTCGTATTTGATAAGTCTTTCATTTCCTGTTAATGAGTAAATGAAATGTAAGTAGTGAGTGATGAGTATGACAGTGATGGTAGCGTAACTGCAGTCATATGTCTCGTGTTGCGAATTTTGATAATCAGGGCAATGATTTTTGCTTAATAATAAATTATAAATAAAATTAGGAAAGAATACGGTACAAATAATAAACAACTATTAGGTATTTGTATAGTGATTTTTTTTGCTTTATATCAGTGGCAATAAATTACAAAACGGTACCTTGCAATTTTACTCTCGCCCCTCCCTGAGAGATAGGCAACTCGCGTATGACGCGCAGCTATATGGCTCCGCCCATGTACATTTTATTATGAAAATAAATTATACTATTATATAGGTATGATAATATATTATAAACAATATATATATATATATATATATATATATATATATATATATATATATATATATATATATATATATATATATATATATATATATATATATATATATATATATATATATATATATATATATATATATATATATATATATATATATATATATATATATATATATATATATATATATATATATATATATATATATATATATATATATATATATATATATATATATATATATATATATATATATATATATATATATATATATATATATATATATATATATATTGTGAACTTACGGAAATATAAGGAGGAAACATTTCCTCCTATAGTCTATTTTCCCAGTAAGAGCACAGTGAAGAAATGTGGCGATGATGTCAGCGTTTTTGATATTAACAGTCGCCGCATTTGATATTTTATATCGGTCAAATTGATTAACTGCACTCTTAACAAGATAAACCATAAGCTGTTATATTAAATCTTAAGCATTTAATAAATAATAATAATCACAAGAGTTGGATAACAAATGTCGAGTCTTCTAATAAGGTCTTCTAAAGATTCCTGCAAAAAGTACTGCCTTCTGGATTTTTTCATAAATAACATAGATGAAAGGATGATTGCATATAAACTGTGTTGGTTCTGCTGGCCTGCTAGATCTAAAAGTGAATAAAACTGTTGCAGCAGCAGCCTTGGTCCCTTCTTCATTTATTTCTATTTTAGCCTTGTGCAAACCCTTTCCAAGTGAGACTTTTTCCTCTGATAAGACTGATAAATCGGAGGTGGGTTGAAACAAATCTCCAACACCCATATATTCTAAAATCTAGAAAAAATAAAGGATATATTAATGCAAAATCTTATAAGAGACAGTTAACATTATAATATATATATATATATATATATATATATATATATATATATATATATATATATATATATATATATATATATATATTATTATACTTATGGGTAATATTCCATAGGCATATTTCAAAATTAAGGTTTTAATACTCCTACGTCTAGGCTTTTAAAAAGTGATATATTTAGGCTTTTTTTAATACGCTTATTTAGGTATTTTATAAAACCCGTTTGTGCGCTTAGGATTATTGCAAAATGGTGCTATGCTCAAGCACGGGTTTTTAATAAGCCTAATAGGTATAGGTAATCGGCGTATTATAAAATGATTGCACTTGGACACTCGCGTCTGTAAGATAACCCGACTCCCACGGTTTGCGCATGTGTTACGATAACGAAGTAAACAAGACTTCACATATTTTCGTTGAATTAAGTTTCACTCAACGATATTGTTCAATGTATATGAAGATAATATCAATCGGGCGAAATTTTTGTGACGTAATAATCTAAAAATCTTCATGAGAAACTAACTGGCCCTGCTTGGCAAACCTTATGCCCACATGCTTTTGGCAAGCCTTATGTACACATGTTCAAATAAACAAAAACAGAAAAAAAAGTAGCAGAACCTGTAGGATTTGAACTCTGGACGTCCAGAATACAGAACGTTGCTTTACGTTCCTGTTTTTGATGAGTTAATGTATTTTTATGTTCTTTTTTTAAATAAAGCAGCTTCGTTCTTCACGTTTCATTTGCTAAAAGGGAACATTTCCACAAAATGGAATTTTGTGGAAATTCATAATACCTACATATTTCATAATACCTACGCCTGATTATGTTAGGCTTATTGGAAAACCGTGCTTGAGTTTAGCATCATTTTGCAATAATCCTAAGCGCACAAACGCGTATTATAAAAATGCCTAAATTCACAATTAAAGATTTGCTCCTCATTCCTACATTTTACAATTTGCTCACTTTTAATATATACAATGCGTTAGAAAACTAACGGATTAAATCAATATTTCTTATTTTAATTCCGCTTAGTTTGATGTAATAGGTACACAATAAGATGGCGCTCTAGGTGTTCTAGATGTGACATCCTCGATATTTTTTTTAAAGGGCAACAATATATTTTTCCGGCAGATTCTTGTAGATGAGCTCTTTATGAGTTCGGCAATATAGCATACTTTATACTTATTTTGAAAAACAGAGGTTTAAACGATTTAAGAAAAATTTAATTATGACAACAGTTCTACGAGTACACAAAAATACCATACTGCTTCATGGAAAATAACAATTGAAAGACGCAATATTGTTCCTAAACACATTTAATTTAACACGAGCAAAATATTAATAAAAAGGCAGTAACCAATGAACAAATTAACTCATGAAAACTTAGAGTAAAACGTAGTAAGAAACAAAGAATAAAACAAAGAATAGATGAAAAAGAATAGAAACGTAGGTATAAATAAATATTAATCTAGGTCTAAGTCTAGATTAATCTAAGTCTAATCTAGTCTAGGTTCTAAGTTGAACGGTCGAAATTGCGACCGTTCTCTCTTAAGCACAACTCTAAACGATTGAATGTTTCAGCCCACACATTTAAAAAACAATCGGAGATCCTGCACTTATGTGGTGCCGTATTCGTTACTTCAGTTCTTCCAGATTCCTCGGTTTTGGGTATTATACTTTGCTTTTCAAGTAACCCCAAAGGAAGAAGTCCAATGGGATTAAATCAGGCGATCGAGCAGCCCATTCCATAGGCCCTCTTCGACCAATCCACCGCCCGGGGAATACCTCGTGTAAATATTGACGAACATTTACTGCATAGGGAGGGGTGCTCCATCTTGCTGATACCAGATTTAATTGGCTGGAACGTCTTGATCGTAAATATTCGGGAACAATAAATAAAGAAATATGGCCCCCAAATCCTACTTTCTATAATACCCGCCCATACATTTATTTTTTGTGGATATTGAGTATGAGCATCAATTACCCAATTTATCCTGGTACTATCTGCAGTTTTGCCTGTTCACAACGCCATGTAAAGAAAACGTCGCCTCCCCCGAAAATAAAATAGAATTTGTTAAAAAAGTGGGATTTATGCGTATTCTCTGCAACATTTCCTGGCAATCGATCTGGATCATCCTCGTTTAACTCATGTATTAATTTAACTTTATACGGATGATACATGTTGAACTTCAGGATTTTGTGAACTGAAGATTTGAAATTCCATATTCACCTCCAATTCCTGGCGTCACCGAATGCCGATTTTTATGGACGGATAGCAAAACATTTAAACTATTTTCTTTAACAACTCTGATACGTCCATATCTTTGACAGTGCCATGCTCTCTATACTTCTCTTCAATCCCGCTTACTGTTGACTGACTGACGTTCTTACCTTCATATTTCGACTTGAATATATGACAAACTTCTTTATGTGTTTGGGTTAAATCACTGTAGCCTATCATAACTAATAGTTCTTTCTTTTTCAGATAATATCTTTGCTTCTAATGATCAACAACACATTTGACAGTGACAACATTATTTACTGTTATCTTAGTGTTTTGTTTCAAGCGAGCCATGTCACACTTCTTCCAATTGTTATTATTAATGCATGGTATTTTTGTTTACTCCTAGAGTTGTCATGATTAAATTTTTATTAATTCGTTTGAACCTCTATTTCTCAAAATAAATACAAAGTGTGCTATATTGTCCAACTCATAAAGAGTTCGTCTAAAAGAATCTGCCGGAAAAATATATTGTTGCAGTTTAAAAAAATTATCGATGACGTCACATCCGGAACACCTAGAGCGCCATCTTATTGTATATTACATTAAAATAATAAATAATTGTATATAACATCATAATAATAAAATATATACACTGTATATAGTTTTAGGTTTTTAGAAAGAACTAATGCATTTCCGTATTATTTTACATTATTTAATACTAGCTAGGCATTCTGTTACATAGGTAATTCCATTTTGATAAATCCGGAATAATAAATGAATAATTGCCTGATATCCGTCCCCAAATTCAGTAAATTTTGGATTGCATTTTCCTATCCTAACTTAAGCTAATTTTATTAACGTAGTAATATTACAGACATAATTTAACAGCAACATATCATCAAATGTTTTATAAATACATCTGCAGCTATGTTCTATATATGGAGATATTAAAAGATATTTTTGTTACTATCATACATTTATTTACTAGCATTTAATGACACAAAATATGTATTGGTATTACAGTATATTGTCTCTTTGTTACAATGGCACTGACTTTTTAGTATGAACTACATATATTACTTTAGTTTAAATTATTATAATCTTTGCGAGTACTCGTTTTATCATAATTTTTTAACATGGGAAATTATCGAAAATTTATTTATATGTAGAAAACTACACGGTATCATAAATTAGAACCGTTAATAGCGACCGATTTTCACATTTTTTAATAACATTATTTTATGCAAACGTATACAACTTTGTTATACCAAAACCCATATTTATGCTTTTGGAGGGGACCTAAATATTCCTGTAAATAATATAGTGTGAGTTTTCCCATTGTAAATCAGGTATATAAAAGGCCTGTTGCAAATGAATGACACAGGCTCACTCTCTTCATCAGTCATCATTCTCCATGAGAATATTGCCGTGGCGGCTGCTGCTTGAGCACCATTTTCGTTGATATCTATTCTTGCTTTATGAATGCCTTCACCCACAGAAACTTTTTTAGTAGTTAAAGAACTAAAGTCAGCATCAGCTTTGAAGAGATTCCCAACACCCAGAGATTCAAGGATCTACCAGAAGAAAGGAAATAGGGGTTAGTAGATTAGAAGACTAATAATTTATAAGTTTTGCAGTGAGCAATATCCAATTGTAAATCATTAGATATCTTATTCTTATTAAGGACACAAAGGATGTGGAATAAATACAGTATTACAAATATTATTAGGTACATAACTACGATTAGTAAAAGGTATTAGGTACGTCGCGTCGCCGTCGGTTGGTAATATATTGTGACGTAGTCGCCCTCTAAGGATTAAATAATAGTGACAGCTGACACATTTGACGTTAATCGTGCTGATTATGTCTTGCCGTTATTTTCATTTCGTAATTCCGAGTTTTTAATTGACTTTCTTGTAATCTACATAGAATCTAGAAGCATTAAACATATTTTACATTTTAGAAATGTAGCCTGAAAGTATATTTCACTCAAACAAACTTAAGTTTGTAATTTCAGTTGTTTAAAGACATTTAAAACAATATGGCAACTATAAATACTCGTATAAATATATGTTAAAAAATGCGTCACGTCTTGTGATGGGCTCTGACAAAAAATAGCGCTGGAAAAAATAGCGCTGGAAAAAATAGCACGTAACAAAATAGCGCTGGAAAAAATAGCGCTAGATTAAAACAGCGCTGATATAAAAAAGCGTGTTACAAAATAGCGCCTTGTACAAATAGCGTGTCAGATAATAGCGGTCTAGAAAAATAGCGCGTCACACGTTTATCATTTTCCGTTTGAATTCCGCGATATTTCGTCCAGTGCCATTGTTTAAACCTTTTTATTTTATTTATAGTTGACGCTCATTTGTAACTGTCAGTGTCACAGCCAATGTCGATCTACATTTTGAATTCAGGCATGGAACAATATTCAATTTCTCATAAGAATAAAAAAAAATTAATTTATGCAGGATACAGATACAGAAAAGACAAAGAACATTCGAAATCGATAACGTGGAGATGCACCAAAGCAGGTTGCAAAGGAAGAATAATCGACTATGGAGAAAACAATAAACAGCCTACGACTGGTCACAATCACGCTCCGGATCCTGTTAAAAATAAGATGGATACATTCAGGAACGAAATAAAACGCGTGTCGAGAGAGGCCGTCTACAAACCAAGAGTTGTGCTACAGTCTGTTGCAAGTACCAGTAATATTACTCGTGAGGTAGCTGTAGCGCTTCCGAGTTATGACTCTATAAGAAAATCTATACATAGAGTAAGAAAGCAAACTCAATTAAAATTGAATTTTGACAGGCTCGAAGCGATCGAAATACCCGATTAGTATTTGAAGATGGAAAACGATGAACAGTTTTTACTTTGGGACTCGGGGAAAGAAGATGTAAGTAGAATATTCATTTTTGGAACATACTAAATGAGTTTCACAACTGGTGTGTACATGGGACCTTTAAGGTTGCTCCTAAATTATTCGTCCAACTATATACAATCCACGTACTTATGGGTTTCGAAGCAGTTCCTGTGATATATGCATTCTTGCCCGATAAACGTGAAGAGACATATAGAAAGCTTTTCAGAAAATTGCTCGACATAGAACCGACATTAAATCCAGATAGCATATTATCTGATTTTGAACTTGCGTCCATAAATTCCATTAATTTCGTGTTTTCTCTTGCCAAAATTGCCTGTTGTTTCTTCCACCTTGGACCAAATTTGTGGCGGCAGATTCAGCGACATCGACTCGTCGATCTTTATCGCGATAATGAAGAAATATATGTACTAAATAATATATGTACTAATATATGTAAAATGTACTAAATGCAAAATGTTGCGCGCATTGTGTTTTGTACCAGAAAAATATGTACAATTTGCATTTGAAGTTCTAGTTGAAGAATACCCAGAACAATTGAAACCTATAATAGAATACTGGGAAAATAATTACATAGGGAAGAGAATTCATAAGGTTGTCCCCAGATTCCCCATAAAAATTTGGAATATGTACGATCGAATTGTCGGTGATTTGCCCAAAACTAACAATTCAGTGGAAGCTTGGCATAACTCTTTCCAAAAAATGTTAGACTGTCAACAACTTTTCTTGTTCTCATCAAACAAATTAGAAAAAAACATATGTTTTCCGAGATTCAAATCAACAGATTTAAATCGGGCATAAGGAAGAAAGAATCTAACAATAATAAGTTTGTCATTCAAAAGAATCGACTAAAATTATTGATCGAGGGATATTCATTTCAATTTATTAAGGAATATTTAGAATCTTTGTCTTACAATTTGTCAACAATCTTAGTTTCGTTTACACACCTACTCTTATATATGTTGTAGTTTAATGACCGACCTAATATGTATATAAAAATGTATATATATACAGGGTGAGTCAGTTTTTTGTAGACAAACTTTAACAGGGAATAGAACGCACGTTTTTAAAAAGAAAAGTACCTATAAAGATATGGCCGATCTAGCTTCCTAAGGAAGATACAGGGTGTTAAAATTTAATTTTTTTTTACATTAATGTGTAATATTTTCTGAAAGGAATGATATATTCACTAAATATTTTACACATATCTTAACCTGCATAGGATCAACATGTTGTATTGTTCCTGTCGAAAATACTATAGTGGATGTTACTTTTTTCGGGTACTTCGACTATTCTGCATAATAGAACTTTTTTTTCGTACGCCACTGACATTATCTGATACATATTTCTAAAATAACGGCCCCTTAGTAACAATTTTGATCTCTTGTAATTTTGCTCTAACTATGACAGTTTTCGAGATATTGGCCGTTGTTTCTCTGACAGTGTAATGTCGTTATTATAATTTTTTTTTCTCGAATTTTCTTTATGACTTATAAACGAACGCTTAGATTTTTTCATGTTTGGGGGATAATGCCTATTAATTAAGGCGCATAAAACAAGCGGTAAGAATGTTCAAAAACTTGCACAGTGGCGGGGTGGAAGGGGTGCTCCACCCCTTTCGTAAACAGAACTTCTACGCCAAAGACTATTTAAAAAAAACTGTTATTTTCATTATCTACATACAGTTTAACAAAAATAATGTCCCTTCTTCTGTTTCGAAATTCTTGTGCGTTTCCTAGTTATTTTGATTTTTAGTGTTTGATGTGGTACTAAATTAAGTAATTTATTTATTAGCAATAATAATTATCGGCTAAATATTTAATTCTTTCAACGAAACCTACCTAAATATGGTTTGTTAAGGATTCTAAAAAGCCGAAATCTCTTTATCTCTTTCCAAGTAATTACAATTACAAAAAAAACATTAGATGAACATTGATGTTAATGTTTATGGAGATATAAACATTTTTGAATTTATAGCAATATTTAATTAACAATAATAATTGTGGAATAAATAACAATTACAAATAACAAAATGTAAACCGTTCTTCTCAATACACATTTCACTGCGACGTATCATAGAACGTCTTAAGTTAACTAAATGATGCACCCTTATTTCATTGCAAGCATCTCTAATGCGATTTTGAAGTTCCTCAAGTGTATTAACCGGAGTGGTATACACTATTTCCTTAATGAATCCCCACACAAAAAAGTCAAGTGGTATTAAATCGGGGGATCTGGGAGGCTACGCCACTGGACCTCCACGACCTATCCACCTCCCTGGATAGTTATTGTTTAGCCAATTTCTTACATTTCTGCCATAATGGGCCGGGCACCCATAAAGTTGAATCCAAGACTGTCTTCTTAAATTCAAAGGAATGACTTCCCATATATTACCATGGTGTTCTTCTAAAAATTGTAGGAAATTTTCTGAATTTACACGTTGTGGCAAGAAATAAGGTCCAAACACGTGGTTGCCGTAAATTCCAATCCAGACATTTGTACTAAATTCATGTTGAAAACTTCGTGGTCGAATGGCATGTGGGTTTTCATGTGCCCATACATGCAGATTGTGAAAATTTACTATACCACGACGAGTAAAACAAGATTCATCAGTCCACAGTATATTGGATAAGAAATCCCTATTATTTTGAATGGAGTTAAGAACCCACCTACAATAAGTAAGTCTTCGTTCAGCGTCACCTGGACATAAACCTTGAACAGGTTGAAAATGATATGGGCGCCACTGTGCAAGTTATTGAACATTCTTACCGCTTGTTTTATGCGCCTTAATTAATAGGCATTATCCCCCAAACATGAAAAAATCTAAGCGTTCGTTTATAAGTAATAAAGAAAATTCGAGAAAAAAAATATAATAACGACATTACACTGTCAGAGAAACAACGGCCAATATCTCTAAAACTGTCGTAGTTAGAGCAAAATTACAAGAGATCAAAATTGTTACTAAGGGGCCGTTATTTTAGAAATATGTATCAGATAATGTCAGTGGCGTACGAAAAAAAAGTTCCATTATGCAGAATATCCGAGGTACCCGAAAAAAGTAACATCCACTATAGTATATTCGACAGGAACAATACAACATGTTGATCCTATGCAGGTTAAGATATGTGTAAAATATTTAGTGAATATATCATTCCGTTCAGAAAATATTACACATTAATGTAAAAAAAATTGAAACTTTAACACCTTGTATCTTCCTTAGGAAGCTAGATCGGCCATATATTTATAGGCACTTTTCTTTTTAAAAACGTGCGTTCTATCCCCTGTTAAAGTTTGTCTACAAGAAACTGACTCACCCTGTATATATAGGTATATATTTTTTTAAATATTGGGCTATACTCGTGGTGCGCTGTGAATTCATGAAGGATTTTCACTAGGTGCAATCAAGCGTTATTAGAGAGATATTATTGTTTTCGTACAGAGTTATTACCGCATACGCTATTTTAAATTTCAACATCTCCTTATTGGATTGTAGCGCTATTTTAACAGGCGCTGTTTAGCTACGCGCTATTTTAAAAGCGCTGTTTTAACCAGGCGCTATTTTAAAAGCGCTGTTTTAACCAGGCGCTGTTTAGCTACGCGCTATTTTAACAGGCGCTGTTTTAACCAGGCTCTCTTTACCAACGCGCTATTTTGTCTAAGCGCTTATAGTTACACGCTATTTTTTCCAGCGCTATTTTTTGTCAGAGCCCTTGAGATGACCCAACTGTTTCGATTACTGGGATAAAAGATAAAAATATATAGGTTACTTTATTATTTATTGTATAATATCAATTTAAGAGTGAATGTACCTATTGCTTGGAAAATCCTAAATATTTCTCCTAAACCACACTATTATGGTCTTACCTACTATATGAACAATTATTGTAGTATTCATATTGTTTATATGGTAGTAGAAGCTTATTAACATCTTCGAACAACTATGCGAAGGTGAAGACTGTTTTGTTGAGGGGCTAGCCTACACCAGCAACACAAAATCCGAGACAGAAATTTTTTTAAGGTGCACATGCTACAATTCTGTTGATCTAGGCAAAAACGAAAGAAAATATAAAAACTATTGGAAATTCAAATTAAGATCTTAGCACCATGACGGATTATCCGCAACTAATCTTGAGTGCATGTACTTTCCATAGAAAATATTAATATATATATATTATTAATATATTAATATTTTATATAGTTTCTATGATCGTTTACAATTTTAGTAATAAAATTGTCAAAAAAATATCACAGTCAGTTATTGTATAATGTACTGAAATAAAGACCTAATAACAAATAAAGTAAAAAATGTATTTACCTTTAGGTATATGGATTAACTTCCTGTTATTTAACGAAAAACTCTTATAAACTATATTATAACACAATTGACTTCCCAAATTGTTTTAAGAATATTAAAGGTCACTAAGAAATAAAAATCAACTGTTATTTTTGGATGCTGGCAATATTATTGGATGAACAGATGTACTAAAACATTATTTTTTCTACAACAAATAATACAAATAATATATTATAGTAATAAAAATGTCGTTATTTTTGAACTGCAGAAATAAGTTGTCATTGTAGTGGGTAACTTTCTTGGGTGGGTAACTTTCAGCTCGAAGTCATTTTATTTTATAAAAATCAATAAATAATGTTTTATGTTCCAACATTTTCTTATGAACCTGTTCTGTGCGCTTGCAATGAAAATAATATGATTTTAACAATAAAAATGCATATTTTCATTTCAAGCGCACAGAACAGGCTTATAAGAAAATCTTGGGACAGAAAACTTGTATTATAATTATCGGTATGATAATAGCTAGTGCACGCACCTAATTTGATAATTAGATCTTATGTAGCTTTTAATTATTTATACTTAACCAAAATAAATGCATCAATTTGCCTCTCACTCCCAGCCTTACGCAACAACCATACACATATTAATACGTCTATGGCAACAACCTAAACATGTAGCATGCGGCAAATTGGGCAAATATACATGTTACATATATAATGTCACCTCATGTTATTTCTATTGAAAGACTGAGTGTGGTATGTGTCATTGTCGCATGCTACATGATCTTTTCGAAATCAGTGATCCCAAAAACATATGAAACGAGACTTCATTCGAAAAACTGTGATAGAGTAAACTTTTTCGGAATATAACGTTATCTTGTGCATTTCCTCGCCGCCATTTTGAAAAAAAATGGATCTGCCACTGGACTATGTCAGTATTTGTGCATTATTGTGTATTTGTCAGTATATCTTATCAAGTAGCAGTTTGATTTATATTTATTTTTTAATTGTTTATGTTATAATTATTGATCTATTTTGAATATCTATATAGAATATCAGTGTTTTTTAAGATTATTACTCACTGTGCAGGTCAGGAATTATATTAACCTTTAGTGAAGCAGGCATCTAATTTTAAGATAATTAAAATTAACTGTAACACATTCACAAACACAACAACTTTAATAGTTATTTTAGTAATTAAAAAACTAGTATATATATTTTTTAATTTTTTATATGTATAGGTACTTTACTCGGATATATTTTAATAATTTTAATAATTGGAAAGAATGGAGAAAACCTGATTTTAAATATCTATGTAGGCAACTAAAATAGGTACAAACTCGATTATGCATTAAGAAATAGTGTCATCTGATATATTTTATGTTTTCCAGAAATATATCACTATTTACCATAATACGTTCCGACTGACAGTTACTTGTTTTTCCTTGAACCGTGAAACAAATTCGAAATTTTTTTCAACAGAGGTATCTGCCGGTTCTGGCAGCATTATGCAAAATCTTTGTCAATATCCATTTAGACGTTTTACATTATATATAGCCCAATCAAATTAGGATTTGACACGCAGAAAAAGAAAGAAAGTCAAGAGCGCCAGAAGCACGGCTCTGCCGGTGGGGCCCATCAGCAAGGGCTGCGCAACTTTACGTGACACTGATCACAGTTGTGGGGAGAGTTACGTGTAACGCGCGGCCTACCTCGAACGAACGTGTCCCAACGAAAAGGGCCACACTCTATATCTCAATAACCACTGAATTAATTAATTTCATAAAATATTAGAAAATTATAGTACCGAGGGGGAGAAAACACCCCACAGAAAAAATCAATTTACAATTTAAAATACTAATTTTTCAATTGTTCAAAACGTGACCCCCCTACCTCCATACAAACATAAAGTCGATTTGCAAAACCGTGTCTCACTTTTTGGAAAGTTTCGGGAGTTTTGGCACTGAATTATCTGATAATTCTATCTTGAGGGTCTGCAAGCGATTTAGGTGGTGTTTTATAGACCACCGACTTTAGGTGACCCCAAAGAAAAATTGTAAAGGCGTCAAATCGTGGGGTCGTGCTGGCCGTTCCATACCCCCTTCTCCCAGTCCACCTCCCAGGAAACCTTTGTTACAAAAAAAGTGCAAAATGTGGTGGTGCACCATCTTGCTGAAACATTAGGAGCCATTCTTGAAGGTCATTACTATAATCTTCTAACAATTTCTGTTATTAAGGGATCGATTGTGTTTTCTAACATTTCCAAGTATCGCTCACCAGTTAAATTTTCCCTATAAAATAATGGTCCCACAATGTATTCCCCGTGATATCCGCCCATACATTCAATTTCTCAGAACATTGTGTGTGTTTGATTGTGTGTGTTTGTTTGTTCGCAAAAATTCAATTCTGGCATCGAAGTCATCTTCCGACAATTCTCGGTGAATTGTCATTTTGTAAGGGTAAACTTCTATATTAAAATACGCTGGCACGTTGAACGTGATATTCCTGATGTGTCTTGTAGTCCTCTTAAAGATGTTGTAGGATTTAAATAAATGTGACCTATAACAGCTACTTGAACTACCTCGTTAGAAATTCTTACTGCACGTTTCTTGTTCATAACAGATCTAGTATTCAACCAATTTCCTAACATATCGATCATTTAGGTTCTTACCAGGATTATCGTTATTGAACATCCTAACTGCTTTAGCTGCATTTCTTCCTGCTTGGCCATACAGGAGAATGATACGTGCTTCATATCGTTAGGGCTTCTATATCTTAACTCTATTCGTATCGTATTAGGTAAACTGTCAACTTTTTCAGTGAACATAACCTAAGAAATCGTCGTCTTCCTCATTAATAAGAAGGGGGTTATTGATATAGAATAAATATATTTTAAGATAAAATAGTTAATATCAATTTTTTCGGATCTACCATAATGACTATCCTAAGACACCACAAAAAATTCGCTATACTAATTTATTAATGAAAGAACGTGTACGTGTATGAAAGAACGTGTACATTGAATGTTGTTTTGGGCAATTAAAACCATGATTTCCAATTATATTACAGTACAAAGTTCGTGTAAGACTTCAGAAAGTCCCCGAAATAATGCTTATTAGAAAATAGCATTTGCTGTGGAGCGTGAAGGATTTGCTATAGAGCCTTCAATCAACGTATAGAGCGAAAGCAAAACATTATCAATTTAAAACGAAGCAAATGGTTTTGCTACTACCTTCTACTTCGCAGCATTTGTTTTTTACCTCAACCAAATGCTTCTGTTTTATTCACTAGACCCATTGTCTATCATATCGTTTGGTATAAAGGTTTCTAGCATCAACGGTATTTTTCTCCAAATAATTAACGTGTCCACTTTTTCATCTCTGGTATTAATTTGCAGCATTTTGGACAAAATTAACAAGACATTTTTACAGACAATAAAATCACCGATAAACCAACAAATATTTGACAGGCTAAATATTTTATTGTTTTAGCCAACTTATAGTAACTTCTTAACATTTGATTAGAACAAAATTGTCATCTTTTCATATTTTCTTTTAGCTCTAATTTTGATTGTATTTATCGCACATTTTAATACGACATATTAATAAATTCCTTATTAATAGTACTAATAAATGGTAACATGGTATCAATATTTATGAGCAAGATTTATGAGCAAACTTTAGTTGCTCATAAATCCCGTAAATTAGTATTTTTGACGAGATTTCCATTTCTCTAGCATTCATTACAGCTGTAAATTAGAATAAATAACGTTCATGGCGCAGTTAAATGGAAAATTAAAAATTAAATTATAAAAAATATTATAATTTAATAAATAATAAAAATAACAATTATGTAGTATCACAGATTCAGAAAATTGAACAGAATTCAAAAATGCAGTAATATGCAGGGTGTTCCATTTAAAAATCGTGTAAAAATCGTCAAAAGTTAGTGTCGGCGAAACCGGAAGCGAAAAATATCACTTGTATGTCTAAAATTTCCGCTTATTATGTGTATATGATATCCCAAATATTATATTATATATATATATATATATATATATATATATATATATATATATATATATATATATATATATATATATATATATATATATATATATATATATATTTATTATCATTTCCATCATATTGCTCACTACAAATTAGTAATTAAAAATATTAGTAAAAAATAATAAACGGTAACAATACTTACAGGCGTTAACTCGATTGATGTCTCCAAACTAAATTTTGGGAAGGCAACTTGAACTGTTTTGGAAACCATGTTGTCATTTTCAACAATATTTTTGAAGTTCTCTAATGTTAAATTTTTCAATGTACTTTCAATTGAATCTTCAGTACTAGCAAAGGGGGGTAAAAGAATGTACATGCTTATATTGTCTCCTTTATAAGGCAATTCCAGGATATGAGCACCTAACGTTTCAGATACATCTAAAACAAACAGATTGGATAAAAAAAACCTTATCAGAGAATTAGATTAAGAAAATAATACACTTTAGAAGTATAAATATGTAAACAAGTTATAAAACATACCATGCTTAAAGGTTTCCTCTATATGCATCATATCGACCATAATTTGTTTGGACGGATTGACATAAAAAACTTCTTGATTTGTAAGATCTGGGTTAAATTTATGCTCCCAGATTCCCTTAAAATAAGCCGCATTGACTAATACCAAATCAGTTGCTTGGTCTATTGTTCCTGCTGGCAACAAATCCTTAATCATGTGGTGGGTTGTATTATCCACCCAATTGTTAATGGATATCCTTGCAGTATCTGGATCAGTTTTGAAATCTTTTTTCTCCAGTTCCTCCGGAAAATCATTAGCAACACACTCCCTGATTGGGACAATATTAGAGATATAGATCTTGTTTGCATTGGTGAATTCATACGGTGCACTTTTAGCCAAGACTTGGGTAAAATATTTGTCAGTTTTGTAAGCAGCATATACATCATATTTAACCTAAAACAAGTCAGAATTGTGTCATTATGCATACATTTCTCATATTGATATATTTATATTTGTTCCCCCCCGTTAGCTTTGTAGCTGATGGAGGTACTTCGTAAATTTATTAGGATCCGAGAAAATAGAAAAACAATTTTTCTATTCCTCCCTGCACATGTTCGCACCCCGCCGCATCTGCGGGACTTAAAAAATATAGAAAACTGTGACACTCTTGACATTCGTGACACTGAAGAGGGGCTCAAAACGTATTCAAATAATCGGCAAGGTAAGTAGGACTAATAGGTAACTTGGACTAATAGGTATATAGGCTAATAGGTCGCAGTGGCGACTCGTGGGTTCTAGAATAGGTGACGCGTATTGTTTTTCAAAAATCCCTGAATCAGCTATATACGTTTTTTTTAGCCAAATGAGGTAAAAATTACGGAAGCACATTTACATTTGTAAAAAATAAAAACATATACGGCATTTAAAATATTTTGTAACGCACATTTTGTAATTTTGTTGTTGCAAAACTAAATGTAACCGATGAGCTAAACAATGAACAAACACTGCTGGTGGAGTCACTTTTTATTACACTCGCGCCGTCATAAGTAATACTGGAGCGATCATAATTGATTTATAATTATATCGTTCCAAACGTGGATTGAAGATTTACATCCTTCAATCAATAGTCCCAACGCAAGGTGGATGAGGTTAAATAATGTTTCAAAAATCGTTTTCCACTAATTTTGCATTGGAATTATTAACATATTTATCTGAAAATAATTATAGTATTTGTGATTCTTGCAAAATGTTTGTTGACCGTATCATCCACTTGAACTAAAAAAAAAATATATTCATCTATTTCTTTTGCTAGTTTCCTGAGTATAATTAGAAATACATAGCACAATTTCGTTTTCTATTGTTTTTGAGTCTCCAGAAAATACGGTTTTAATTTTTTCGTATTGATTTTGATCTATATTTCACATAAGATTTCAATAATTCTTTAAAATTTCCGCGATTTAAGGAATTAACATGACCATCATGGCCACCAAAAGCAAACTCCGGTATGTCCTAAATAATACAAAACAGCTTAAATAATTGGTAGCTCTGTAAACATCCGATTTATCTCCGCCGTCTTTGTAAAGAATTTGTATATCTCCGTCTTTGTAAAGAAAATATATTTTTCTGCTCATCTGAAAAAGGCGTTTCAAGTAAAATACACACGTTATCATTTAAGTTTAAGGGAAACATTATTGCTTAACTCTTATACCTATGCAAAGAAAAATGTAGCTCTCCGAGTCTCCAACAATACCGAGGTGAGGAGGTGAGGAGTGGGAGAACGGGATAACGGAAAGACGGGACGATTCAGTTGCTTGCCAAAATGCATGACGTAGGTACCTAGCCTTGTACTAGTCATAGGCGGTGGGACACGTGGGCGACTGTTACCTACTACCATGGCAACCGTACAATTTGGTGCATTATATATATATATATATATATATATATATATATATATATATATATATATATATATATATATATATATATATATATATATATTGTGAAAAGTAATCTTGGGTTTTTCACAAAATAAATATGAAATTCAAAGCTAATATA
>CAXKVY010002350.1:0-90035 GCA_964058915.1 Tetropium fuscum
GAAATCGAGCGAGTTTAGAAGTTATAGGGGGAACTTTTTCTATATTTTTGCCAATATCTGGTAAACCGTGATAAATTTCAAAAAACTGTGAGAGGAAATTTGTTCAGCATAAAATTAGGTTTAAAATGGTGATAAAATGGTGATAATATATCTTGGGATCCTTTTCTGCTACATGTGCTGTGTGAATATTTCGCATAATGTAACCTTCCTTAAGGATGAATCAAAATTATACTGTGAATATACAATTTCAAGGGAAATGTTGAACAAATTTCCCCTCTTATAGTTTTTTAAAATTCGACACGGTTTAGGAGATAGTAGCAAGAATACAGCAAAAAAAATTATGCTGAAAAAAATTCCTCTCGTTTTTTTAAAATTAATCACGGTTTACCAGATATTGGCAAAAATGGAGACAAGTTCGTTTTTGGGGTGTTTTATCCCCTATAACTTTGTCAAGTGCCTTCGAATCAGTATATATAGAAATCAGTATATATATATAGCATCAACTTGGCTCAGTATATACAGTATCAATTACAGACCTATAACGATTGTAAACAATTTCTCAAAATGTTTTGTACAAACTATCAACGAACATTTTCTTATACATCGTAATTTTAAATGCGATTTAACATGGGTTTTCCGGTTTTTTAGGTTAAACCAAGCATTGAGCACTTGATTTCCATCGGTTCAAGGTGAAACTTGGTATGCTTTGGTTTCCGATATCGCTAAATCCAAACATCATCGGTTTTGACTAATGACAGCTGTCAAAAAAAGAGGTCAATAAATATTAATTTTTTGGTTATTTAAAATTTTAAGGATTTTTTTACAATTTAACACAAATCAGATAAAGTTTCGTGGCAAAAAAAACGGTAACGTATTTTTCGCTAAATGAAAATTCTCAATTAAGCTGTCAATAAAATTTTTAATCAAATTTTATTTTTTTTAAATTTCTCAAGGCGGAAAATAGTCTTAATTAAGTGTATTGATACAGCTAAATCCGAATATGATGTCAATAACGAGTTTGGACTCTTGACAGCTGTCAAAAAAACTGTCGATAGAAATTCATTTTTTGACAAATAAAACTTTTGGGGTTTTTTATATTTAAATACAAATATAGTATAGTTTCGTCGTGAAAAAATTATATGTCATTTTTGCTAAATGACCACTGTCAAATTTTTTTTAATACTTTAATACTGTCAATTACATCTCAATTAAATTTCAATTAAACTTTAAATGTTTTTTTCGATTTTTGTAAGGAGAGATATTTTTAATTTCAAAATAAATGTCAGTGTTTTGACATAAATGACAGGTGTCAATAAACATTTTAAATTAAAAACAATATATTAGTGTCGATTTATAACTAATAATTATTTTAAATGTAAAATGGTCTTATATAAATATCATACTTTCAATGTTATATTTTTTAAATTAATATCCATGAAAATTGTTTTTTTTACTATTTTTTATTTATAAAATTAAACACTATTTAATGTACATACAGTTTTTACGAGTTTACGAGCGTTCCCTTACATTCTTTTTTTACGATGATCACTAACAATTTGCAAAATGTATTGAAGCTGATTCTCATCTTTAGTAAATTTACATCTAAAATCTGTCATCAGTTTGACCATTCGCTCTGCAATCATTAATAACTTTCAAATTTTTTGACGAAAGCTTCAGCTGCCAAAAAACTCATAGATTATCCATTCAGATGGTTGAATCTCAGGAAAGTTTGTCGCAAGATTGAATCTTTTGAAAAAATCAATGACTGTGTTAACAAAAAAATCTATATTTAAGTGTTTATTTTCCAATTGATTTTAATTGCTATATCTTATTATTATTTATGATAATAATATACATTCATATAAAACATGAAATTTCAAAAAATATAAAATTATATTATTGCTGTAAAATTATTATTACTTATAAAATTACACTAATATACCATTTTTGATTTATTATGTTTATTGACAGTTTTATTGACAACTGTCTTTTATGTCAAAACCGACATTTATTTCTAAACATTTAATTAAGATTATTACCCTAATTGAGAAATTGAAAAAAACGTGAACGCGAAAAAAAGTGCACATATATACGGAAACGAACCACTTAGAAGTTATACAAATCCTTTCACCTTTATTGAGGATCTTCAGAGTGATGTACGATTTGTTTTATTGATCGAACTCGAAAGCTACAGCACAACTATATGCTATACTGCTAGACTATCACCGGTCTGGTGGTAGCCTAAACGTGCGATGAACTAAATATATAAATTATGAGATTTAACCAGCCATGTAGCTCACAGTAACTTCGATGTGGAACGGCGGTTAAATAAAAAAATTTAAGGTGACCGCCGAGGCGGTTTAGTGGACACTCTATTTCTTAAACTACATAAGTAATCAAAAATCTTGAACAAAAATCAAATGTCATTTTTTGCATTACTTTGATTATAAATTGTCGTTAGTGGATCCAATTCAGGAACGATACATTTGGCAACTATGCAAAACTTCCTCCAATATAATTCGGATATAAAATTTTTAGCGCGTTACTCCCAAATATTCTTTATCAGTTCTTTTAAAAGGTATGTTTTTAATAATTCTATTAACTCGGCACAGCAATGTAGGTATTCGTGAAGTGTATCATTAACTCACAAGTTTATAGTTTCCTTGCAAGGCCATTTATATGTTTTCAGCACAACCCACATGATCTAAGTCGAGGAATTTTAATTGGAGTGTGCCGGTGCTTCTGAATGTCTACAACCTTCGATTGTTTTACTCTAGCAATATACTGCATATACCTTTCAGTTCTAAAATTCTTTCAAAATATAAATAACTATGTTTATCTTGTTTGAGTTTGTTAACCTTTTATATATCTAAATTAATGTAGCTATAGCTAATAGAATTCTATCCAATGCGGGTTTACTGAGATTATATGTGTAGAGATTTAACTAATGTTATCCATTGCCGCACTTACCAAAATAAAAATAATATAATTTTGCATAAAAATGATTAAAAGAACAACTTTTACTGAGGCTTTGGAGACGAGCATACCATTCGAGATTCGAAGCTTATATTAGCTGAAATAACCGACTGGCTGATATGAACGAAATATATTTTTTGCATTTTGCGGAACACGCTTTTAAATGTGAACTACTGGAAATAGCAAAACAGCATTCACCAAGCAAATTATTTGCATGCAGCTGATGAAATAATTAAAAGTATAGGCCATTCGCTTTTGAAACTAAGGGGTAATCAATGGCAATTTAATGCCATTGAACGAGCCTGGGCAAATTGTAAAAATTGTTATACTAAACAAATGGGAAACAATATTTATAAAATGTTCCGAAAGAGAACTGGAAATACAATATTCTTCACACAGAAGAATCATTTTAACAGCTTGGGGAAAATGTCTTCGTCAATTTGTTGCTAATTTAACTAATTTAAAATGGCGTTGTCGTCAGCAACAATACTACATCATTTTTAAATAAATGACACGGATAAGAAGGACCTCTGAGTAACTCCAAGTTTAAATTTTAAGTCTTAAACTTCATATGATTATAGTTCACTATCTGTATCTGTAATTTGGCAGTGTCCGGTTAGGATTCCTGTTACACATCCTAGGTTTTCCCCTAGACATTGCCAGATAATTCCTGGCCGTCTCTTCGCTGGGATATCTCATGAGATTTCTGGCCAGCTGTCATCCCACAACGTCTTAATTTTCTGGTGAGTGTTTTCCTTAATTATTTGGAGTTTCGCTGCAATTGGTAGTGTACTTGAAGGACCAGGCCCAAGGATATTCAGCTGGCTGCCTTGTTGGGCAGTTTGTGAGCTTCTTTATTGCCGTTGTATTGTGAGTGTCCTTTGATGCAACACAGGCAGATGTTATTCATCTGACAGGCTCTCACAAGTGCTTGGTGACATTCCCATGTTGACCCTTTAGTTATTTTATAATTTCTCAGGGCCAGTACTGATTGTTTACTATCTGTGCAGATCCTGATTGTTTTGCCCGTTATTTCTCTGCGAACAATGTCTTCTGCGGCTATGAGTTCTATTTGTACTACATTGCCATTTTTATGCATTATAGTCCAGTTGCATCGGAGTTCTTAACATTTTTGTTTTTGGTTCACCTTGATATCTTTATTTCTGTGGAAAATATGGATTTTTTAAAACAACATTGCAATTTCCAATATTTTTTTTTTACCTAGTCTTAGGGTTGCTAAGAGTGACAGTTTTGTTGAAGTGGACATGTCATTTACGACTTTGTAAAGCTATCAAATTGTTTTTTTGTAAATGGATATGTTGCTTCTGAGGTGCCTTCTTACTTTTAAAATGGATATGTCTCCGACTGATGTTGCTAGACCTATTGCTTGAGTCTAGGATGAACCGTCAGAGTATTATGTGTTAAGAGATTTAAACGTCACAAGAAGTAAAGTACAAATGGCTGTAAATCGGTTTAATCAGGATGGCGAGTGCAATAGAAGGAGTCAATGTGGTCTCAAGTGGTCTACGAATGAACGAGATGATCACTTTATTGCACTAAATGTTTTATGTGACCGAAGAGTAACATCTGTGGAGCTAAAAACAGATTGAAGGACAGGCCCAAGAAGAAGGCAGGTCCAAGTAAGCGAGACAACTATAAGGAGGATTGACATGCAACTGCTCTCTAGTTGCTAAGAAACCACAGCATTGGCCGCCTTAGATTTGCTAGGGAACATTGGGGCTGTTCACGGACGAATCTAGGTTTTGTTTTTGGAGAACAGGAGAAGGTTTAAAACCATTGCTCGCTTACCCTAGACGATGGCGGAGGCTCCGTCATGATGTGGGGTAGCGTTCACCTCGACAGCAGAACTGACTTAATAAAAGTCGATGATGTAAGACGATAACGGGGCAATGACAGCTGATAGATATATTCCCTCTCAGTCCCGAGTTAAACCCGATCGAACATATATGAGACAAGAGCTTAGTGAAGTACTTATTGAAGAATGGCAGTAAATTGATCAAGATTATTGTATATGGAACCTTATTGAATGGATTCCAAGGCGTATGGAGGCTGTCATTCGAGCACGTGGACGAAACACCTGTTATTTATATAAACAGAGTTATTTGTTACTGATACTGTTATTGTTATTGTTATTTTTTTAAGTGTGTTTGAGTTGAGTATTATAATGGTTTAATAGGGGATTAATTACACTTTGTTAAAAAAGTTTGTACTGTTTGTAAAAAAAATCCATAGCAACCTTAGTTCTTCGTACAAAATAATTATTGGGAATTGCATTGTTTTTTTTAAAAATCCATATTTTCCACAAAAATAAATATATCGAGCTGAACCAAAAACAAAAATGTTAAGTATATATGTGTTTATAATTAAAACACATTAATTTAGAACAATATACTATTTTTCCACTCCACAGAGTGTCTTAAACTTATGGTAAAAAATATATTTTTGTTTAAAACTGTATATTATAAACGTACGTCTATTTTTTTAGTAATGGGTGATTCATTTAGACCTTTTTTTTTAAATTCTAAATAAAACACATAAAATAAAATTGGATGGCGGAATCTTTATTATGACCTGAAAGAACAATCTTTGAAATTTATTTTTGAAAATAATTTCATTTAAATACTGACCGCGACTACGCCGTACGCGGTCCATTCGGAAGGTCCAATTTTCGATCACGTTTTCTAGCATTGAGGCCGGTATCTGCCCAATTACGCGTGTAATGTTGGCTTCTAAGTTCTGAATCATAGCTGGATTATCGACGAAGACTTTTGATTTAAATCAACGATTTAACATAACCCCAAAGAAAAAAGTCCAAGGATATTGTTTCGCGCGCTGTGTGTGCCGTAGCTCCGTCTTGCTGAAACCAAATGTCGCCGACATCACGAGCTACAATTTCGGGCAACAAAAAGTCTTTTAGCATGGTGCGATAACGCTCGCCATTGACGGTTACATTCTGTTCGGCCTCTCTAAAAAAAATAGGGACCGATTATTCCACCAGCCCATAAACCAGACCAAACAGTGCATTTTTGTGGATGTAACAGTAGTTCGAGAGTCTCTTCGGGTTGCTCATCGGCTCAAATACGGCTCAGTTTTGTTTATTGACATATCCATTGAGCCAAAAATGTGCCTCGTCGCTAAACAAAATTCGACGAGAAAGCAGCGGATCTTCATTAAGCAGTTCCAGAGCTCATTGACTAAAATTGAAGCGTAAATTAAAGTCTTGTGGCTTCAATTCTTGAACTAGTTGCATTTTGTAAGCGTTCAAACTAAGATCCTTTCCTAAAATTCGCCAAGTTGTCGAATACGATAGGCCCAACTGTCACACTCTCCGCTATAGTCAATATTCTCCTCTTTACGGGCTGGATGTGGTTTATTCGGTCGCGTATCATCAAGTAACGTATACTGACCCTCAAATTTGCGGATGGTATTGGCAATAGTGGTCTCGGAAGGTCGATGATGCACACCATACGTTACTCGAGGTGCACGAAAAACGTTTCTCACAGAACGCTGATTTTCGTAATACAGCTGAACAATTTGGAGACAATTTGTTGCGGTGTAAGTCTGTCCATGACGAATTGACAAGCAATACTGAATAAAACTACGCTGTCAGTATGAGACAAGTGACGACGAACGCGAAGAAAAAGCCATCTTAAAAAAAAGGTCTAAATGAATCACCCTTTATATCTTAAAAATGTGAGCGAATCTCCATTAATTTATCTACAATATTCTTCGAAATTCCTTAAAATCCAGTACAGTTCGTCTCTTCCCAGGCTGCATGGTGTCGTCATTATGACGTATTTATTTCGTCATAATGACGACATAAATTTTTTTAGGAAATAAATACGTTAAAAGAACTACAAAAGATACGTCAAAATGACACAGCCCAGACAGCACAGACAAGAAAAAGTCACAGCCAAATGTCGTCATTAACTGACGTTTATTTGACGTCAAAATACGTGCAGGGAAAACAGTAAGAACTACAAAACACACGAAAACAATACGCCTCCATCAACCATTTTCATTTTATCGAGAACGCATAGCATTCTATTGGTTAATATTAGTCACGTGTCCCAAGCGATGCGTTGTTAAATGGATATTTATAGCACATAAGACAAATAGGAAATTGTGTTTTATAGTTAAGAAATACCTAAAAAGATAGTTTTTATCATATTTTCATAAATTTCGAAAAGAATGCTACATCTGACAGCCGTGGTAAGATAGAAGCTTTATTTTGTTTGATTGTTTGCGCCTTGAAGTGAACTGTTGAAGTGCTCTTTATATTTTAAATTTAGAAATGTCTCGATCTTAACATGTAAGTAAATGTTCGTCGAAAATATGACGTCAAGTTGACGTCAAATTCATGATGTCTTAAGGATTAAGACGACATGGAAATGACGTCATATGTTCTGCTTCATATTAGTCACTTGACGTCTTAGACCTAAAATCACCTTAAAATAACGTAATAATGACGTCACCATGCTGCTTATGTTAAATATAAGAAATGGACGTATTCTTCGCATATTAGAGAACCCATAAAAGTAATACCTACTCTGCGGTAATACCTGGATAAAGAAACGGGGCAGTATTCTCCCAGTTGCGTTTGCGCATTCGTTCGTTCATGTGTGTAAATCTTCACGTTCACCCGATCGGCAAATCTCGACTGAATAAGTGATTTCACTACACGCAAGTTTCTATTATCGTTTAATATTAAAGTGAGTGTTGTGAGTAAACAAGTATGATATTGAGCGCATTTTACGTAATTGAACAATAACCAAGTTGATATAAATACGTAATACCGTCCTGTGCTCGACCCTGCATCTGTTCAACGGAGTAGCGGTTTTGCTAGTCGTCGCATAATTGTGGCGGTATCTATATATTAAAGGGTTTGTTATTATTTTCATATCCGAGAAGATTTGACCGTATTATGAGCCTCTTTTAGACTAATGGATAATTGTTTAATTACTTTTGTATTACTGTATATCCGGCCATTAAATTCTGTTGAATTTTCTTATTTATTTATAGCGTTTATGTAAAATGTATATGAATGGAAATATAAAATGCGTTATATATTTATATAGGTCCAGCTTATTTTTATAAAAATCTAACCTGTACTGATATTTATTTAAGTTACTGTTTTTATAATTCTCATTATTTCATTGCCAGCTTCGCTGAATATTCGACAGTAATTACCAGCGAAATACTCAATATACCCATACTGTGAAAATTAGACTAAACACGGGTTTTAAAAATATAAAAATATACATCAGGATTTATATTTAATTCACAGGCAGTCGAACTATCGGATGTTGATGTTTCTTTAGTATGAGTATTGGTCGTAAAAGAGCATTAAATACAGAAAATAAGTTAATATTTATTTATAACATTAACACATACGATTATTTTACCTTCGGCAACCCATACCAGTGAATAACATTGTGCGCGCCCGTTGAATTAATCAAGAGCTATGGATATAAGTGCACATGAACGAGGCATAGCTATAGGGAATTCAAAACAAAAACCTTTGCACGTCATCAACTGACCAGCGAACATTGTTACTAAGTCTGTCAGACTGTAATATTAAGTTTTACAGAAATTTCATTTGTATTTTGATGTTTTGATGATGTAAACAAATTCTTGGAAAATTAAATAAGTAAGTAAGTAAGTGGCCAATTATTTTCACGTCTGTCTCAAAATACTCATCAAATTTGATAGAAGCTCCTTGCAGCGGCTAGTCGACTACTTCGGCATTATCGCATAAACAAAAATCCAAATGGCAGTATCTTTTCTGATAAATCACAATATTACTCCATTCGTCAGGGGGATTCCCTCATGCAATAGGTCCGGCAAGTCTGTTTATGTTGTTCGAGATGGTTAGAAGGCAACAATTCCTTCATCCAAGGTAACAATTCCAAGTTTCCTTCATCCTCACCCTTGAACTCGCTTGAGTAGGGGGTGACCATAAAAAGACCATAAGAAGACCATAAAAATGGCCCTTTTCCCAGTTTTTGGGCTTTAACTTACTTACTTTTTAGCGAGAAACGGTTCCTGTAAAGGTCTTCTTGTATACGATAAAATTCCCTACAATACTGATCTCACATCTTTTTTTGTACAACCAATGATGATGGAGCTACGGAGCGCTGAAGAACGGGCAAAATCTTGACATTAATTTTCACATTCTCGCCACTTTGCGCAAAAAGCGTAAAAGCGCAAAAAGCCATGGGAGACTTGGTTGTAGCGTCACCGGCTTCTGTTACTCCTAGACCATCTCCAATCCAATGGGTTTTTGAGCTTTCCCATCAACGCCATGACTGGGTGGTAAGTTCTGAGCGTATTATAGTATGTCGCATTTGACGTGGATGGGAGCTTGGCCAGGTTTAGAACTTGGAGTGGAGCATGAATTCTTGGGCGATCTCTACTAAAATTGGGTTCCTGTGGAAGTGAATGTAAAATTGTTGGATGTAGTGTCACATCCACTTATGGCGTGGAGGGGGAGAACGTTTTCTGGCGAGTGGAATTTGTAAGATATTGAGGAGTGAAATGCATCTGTAGAATTTCCTCTCCCATCAGGTTTGCGAAGGTAAACGTTGCTAGTCTCAGGTGAAGTACCAATGAGCAGAACGAGCAAGTCAGTTTTGTCCTCGTCCACGATTGAAACGGTCTCATATTTCGATGCTAACGATTTTACAGTGGAATGTGAACGAACATTTTGATAAAATGTATAATTTTGCCCTTTCTTCAGCGCTCCATAGCTCCGTCGCTATTGGTTGTACAAAAAAAGGTACGAGATCAATGTTGTAGGAAATTTCGTTTGCGCTAAAAATCTCAACAAATTATATTGATGGTTATTGCAGATTTTTGATGGTTATTTCCTCCTCCCCTTGCGAGCTCAGGGGTAGGGATGACGGAAACTTGGAATTGTTATCTTCTAATCATCTTAAACAACATATAAAAAAACCGGACTTGCCAGACCTATTGATCCAGTTACCCCTTTTTTAAGTCTCTGGCGACTAGAGTATATAGAGACAATCACAAGCTTTGTAAATAGTTTAAATAGCGTTTTAAATACACTGACGGACATAAAAAGTGGCGCACCTAGATTTTGTCCCAAATTTGATGTTCAATAACTTTTAAACCAGCCTATCGATTTTGATATTTTTTTTTGTTTGAAAGGGCGATTCTTGCGGATGACTATTTTGTAATTGGCTTTCCATAAAAAATTTATTTTTTAATATGTACAGCCTTAAAAACCGATTGTGATTTTGACCCGAAATTTGAATGTCGCTGTGGAGTGAAATTTTATTTGTATTGAATTCTTAGGTTGGTCATGGTGTTTACCATTCTTGTTTCAATATTCTCTTTTTTGAATCACCTCTCTAGCCCCTTCAGCAACGAAGATGCGATATTTTAGATGAAACGTTGTTATTAAGTTTGGTATTCCACAATGAGGCCGTGACAATATCAAAAAGAAATAACAAACAAAGAATTATTCGACATTTTCGTAAAACGACAGTAATTATTAATGATTAAAACAATAAACTTAAAATATAACTGAACAATAAACTAACTATTAACGAGTATTTCCTCCTCTGGCTGGTATAACAGCTTCCATACGCCTAGGCATGCTTTCAATCAAATTTGTGAAAGTGATTTGAGGTATATTGTCCCATTCTTCTGTAAGAGCAATCCTCAACTCATTTAGATTCTCTGGGTTGCGTCTACTAACACGTTGTCCCAATTCATCCCATAAATGCTCAATGGGATTCATATCAGGGCTTTTAGCGGGCCACGGCATACGATAATTCCGACATCGTTTAAAAATTGTGTTATCATCACTGCTGTATGCGTTGGTGCATTATATAGCATTAAGAGGAATTCTTCGCCAATGTAAGGTGCAAATGGGACAACATGTTCATTCAAGATCTATATGTATCTAACTGCATTTAGAGATTGCCGTGGTGGAAACACAAATAATTCTGTACGGGCATCGCTGGTAATTCCACCCCATACCGTTAGTGAACCACCGCCAAAACTGTCCCTTTCACTGAACATACCATCATCGGATCTTTCCCCACACCTTCTCCAAACCCTCCGACGCCCGTCTACTGATCTCAACATGAATCTTGATTCGTCAGTGAATAAAACTTGAGACCATTGCAACTCATTCCAAACAAGATGAATTCGAGCAAAATTCAAACGAGCTACTCGATGTCGTCGAAGTAATCGCATTCCAATAGCAGGTCTTCTTGCGATAAAACCGAGACTCCTGAATCTCCGACAAATTGTTCGATCTGACACAACTGTTCCTCGTGCGTTTCTTAAATTTCGGTTTGTGATCACAGCTGTTTGATAGGGATTCCTCGATACTTGCAGACCAATAAATCGATCGTCAATATTTTGCATAATCCTGGAACTACCCGAACCTGGACGTCTGCTGTATTGGCCCGTTTCTCGGTAGCGCCGGATCGCTCTTCGGACAGTTGTTTCTGGTAGACCAACAATACGAGCTGCATATCTTTGACTCCTTCCATATTCTACCAAAGCCACAACTCTAGCTACTTGAATTGGACTAATTTGCACTGGCATTTTCTTTTAGAACGTTAACTGAATTTTTTTTGTACAAGAATTTCAACTGAATCTTTTGACGTTTACAGTGGTAACCGTTACCATAGCCTCCTTGTTAAATATCAAACTTAATAACACCGTTTCATCTAAAATGTCGCATCTTCGTTGCTGAAGGAGCTAGAGAAGTGATTCAAAAAAGAGCATATTGAAAAAAGAATGGTAAACACCGCGACCAACCTAAGAATTCAATACAAATAAAATTTCACTCCACAGCGACAATCAAATTTCGTGTCAAAATCATAATCGGTTTTTAAAGGCTGTACATATTAAAAAATAATATTTTTATGGAAAGCCAATTACAAAATAGTCATCCGCAAGAATCGCCCTTTCAAACAAAAAAAATATCAAAATCGATAGGCTGGTTTAAAAGTTATTGAACATCAACTTTGGGACAAAATATAGGTGCGCCACTTTTTATGTGCGATAGTTTATAAGCAAAACTATAACACCTAGGCTAAGCATATTAGGAAAATAGGGGATAGGCATAAATAAGCCGATTTCGATTTCGAAAAAATATGCTAAATATACTTAAATAGGTAGAAATTATGCATATTAATTTTAATGTGTAACGTGTTTAAAATTTTATAGATATGAATATTATTTCGTAACTGCTCATAATCTTATATTCTTTTTTTTTCTTTCAGGTAAGTGGTATACCATATCAATAACTAATTAAGAGTACGCATTAAGAGGGATACCTACATTTTCATCCGTAATCTACCGTTGAGAACAACACAACATACCTGTATTGGATTATGACAGAGGAATTCAATAATAATTATTGAAAAAAATGTACCAGGTATGTTCTAATGTGTAAAATATATGGTATTATATAACGTCGTACTACTAAATATAAATATCAATTATTGATGTATATATGGGTATAGGGTATAGGTGCAGGGTTTTAAACTATGATACATAGATGAAACCCTATATATATTAAACAGCTAATTTATAACATTTATAACAAAATGGCGTTCGAAAAACTGTAAACAATGCAAAAAAAGTTTTTTCAACAAACCTCAAAAAAGAGGAGGTTCTCAGTTCGACTGTATATTTTTTTGGATGTTCGTTACCTCAGAACTCATTTCATTATAGATCAATTTCAAAAATTCTTTTTTCTTTAGAAAATGGGTGTTTTCAAGAAGGCCCCATTTAAGTTTTATTGGCATTGGACCTTGGATTCCGAAGATATACCGGAAAACTCACCAGATATACCAGAATAAATGGCGAATGCACCTGTCACAACCCTAATTTATAGATATTTAAATTAATTTGAAAAATATTTTCTATTGGATCAAATTGCAAAGCTGAAAACCATTCTCTAATCAACTTAATCATCATAAACATCAGTCCAGCCGTTTAGATGCAGTTCAATGACAATACACGATCAGAAGAAATATATAAATATTTATAACTAATATACTTACAAGTTATGTATCTGAGCGTATATACGGAAACGAATCATTTAGAAGTTGAACAAGTTATTTCGCCATATTGAGGTTCTTCAAAATCATGTACGATTTATATCATTGGTAGTTTATACTTGAATTTACTATCAATACCTACCATTCTCACAGTAACACTTTTATGGAATATTAGTTTGGAAAACGGCTAGCTACTACGTTATGACAACGTCTACTATTTTTAATTGTTCTCATATTAATATATACAGGGTACATCACGGTGAGTGGCCTATTAGACGTTTCTGGGAAACCACATATATTTTGGAACTGAAAATTTGCACACAGGGGTTTTCGGGGGTGCTCTATTCAATGAAAATATTACCGTGTATGTGCCACTTCCGGTTATACCGGAAGTCGACAACAACTTCCTTATTTTAAATGGCATGCCATATTTTTTATGCCAGATTCGAATTCTACTCGTTACTTTAAGGTAACATTCAATACTATTCCCTATCCCTAAAACCAATAGTTTTTGAGATATATCGATTTTAATAAAATTTTAGGCGAAAACAACCCGTACATTAGAAATTAATAACTGTCGCTATGGTAACTTTCAAGAACCAATTTTTGTTCCACATACTAAAAAGACATGGAGGTTATGTATATATAAACTACAAATGGTCCAAAATACACAGGGTGTCCAATAACTGATATCAAACTTTGACTACTTCGACCTTCAATAAGTGACATACTGTATTTTATAATCCAATTCGCTTCCTTTTTTGATTACCTTTCAACCCATATGTAGTTTGCTATAGCAAAATTGGACGGTTCTTGAGTTATTTAGAGATATTTAAAAATATTGTTGAATTAAAATTAACAACGAGTGCTGTGTGCCATGGAAAACAAAAAATTATGATCGTCATTCTAAATTATTCTGTAAGTGTCAACGTATTATTGTTGTTAGTAGTCAGTTAGTATGCAAAATCATTACTCCAATGCAGATTATTTCAACTTATTTTTTATCCATGGAGAATGTAACAGAATTATTAGCAGAACGCACAGAAGGTTTAACGAATTAAATCCTAATCTGCCACCAATAAAGAAGTTTAGAAGAATTTACAATAATTTCCTAGAATTTGGTACTTTTAGAGCAACCAAAATTAATCCTAGCCCAGTCGCTGGAAATGAAAATAACGAAATAACTGTCCTGGCTTATTTCGAAGCATATCCACGAGCTTCTATTTACACTGCCGTGTATGACATAGGTATTTCTTATTCCTCTATAGAAAGAATCTTGTGGAAGCACAAAATGCATAATTATAAGTTTATTAAAGTGCAAGCCCTGCATCCAGAAGATGCTGGTAATAGAGTTCAATTTGGTGAAATGATATTAACTCACATTCAAGAAGATGACTTTTTCTTTAAAAAAATTATCTGGACTGACGAGTCGAAGTTTTCTCGTGAAGGAATTTAATAGACATAACTGTCATATTTGGGCAAATCAAAACCCTCTCGCTATAAGGGAAAGCGGATTCCGGGACAAATTTAGTTTTAATGTGTTTTGCCTATTAAAAGACAATATACTTTATTACCATATTTATGATGGACCCTTAACTTTTCCGATTTTCTGGATAATTTACCACTATTAGAATTTGGAAGTTGTTGGTATCAACACGACGGAGCTCCTGCTCACTCTACACGAGAAGTATCAGACATACTAGATAATATGTTTGAAGATAGGTGGATTGGACGACGAGGCCCTTGGATATGGCCCGCTAGAAATCCGGATCTCACCCCGATTGATTTCCATCTTTGGGGAAAGATGAAAACCAAAGTGTATGAGACGCCCGTCAATTCATGAGAAGAATTGGAAATCAGAGTAAGAAGGGCGTTTGAAGAATTAGATGCAAATGAAATTCGATCAGCAACCACTAGTGGTGTTATGACCCGAATATTAAAATGTTTGAGCGTTAATGGACAACATTTCGAGCAGTTGCTGATGTGTTTCTCTTTTGTCACTCATATTGTAATATTCTTCGAGGATATTATAGGTAATTAACTTTTAATAGGTTTGTTAATTTTCTGATCAGTAATAATTTTCTATATTTTATTAAAGTTTTCAACTTGAATATGAACTTTATAATTTTGATCTGTAATTGTTTTCCATGGCACACTGCACTCGATGTTAATTTTAGTTCAACAATATTTTCAGATATCTCTAAATAACTCAAGAACCGTCCAATTTAGCTATAGCAAACTACATATGGGTCGAAAGGTAATCAAAAAAGGAAGCGAATTGGATTATAAAATACAGTAGGTATGTCCCATTTAAAATTAGACACTTATTGAAGGTCGAAGTAGTCAAAGTCTGACATCAGTTATTGGACACCCTGTGTATTTTGGAGCATTTGTAGTTTATACATACATAAGCTCCATGTCTTTTTAGTATGTGGAACAAAAATTGGTTCTTGACAGTTACCATAGCGAAAGTTATTAATTTCTAATGTACGGATTGTTTTCGCATAAGATTTTATTAAAATCGAAATATCTCAAAAACTATTGGTTTTAGGGATAGGGAATAGTATTGAAAGTTACCATAAAATAACGAGTAGAATTCGAATCTGGCAAAAAAATATAGCATGCCATTGAAAATAAGCAACTTGTTATAGACTTCCGGTATGACCGGAAGTGGCACATACACGGCAATATTTTCATCGAATAGAGCACCCCCGAAAACCCCTGTGTGAAAATTTTCAGTTCCAAAATATATGTGGTTTCCTAGAAACGTCTAATAGGCCACTCACCGTGCCCACTTTGGGTTGCTAATATTTGTAATATATATATTTTACGTAAGAATTTATTTTTATTGATTTTAAAGTATTATTATTATTGTGGACAAAATTATTATAAATATTCAGTGAATGCACAACGGAGAGTTTGCAATATACTTACACTGTCTCTACCCTAGTGCCTCACATTTACATTTAATTCTTGTAGGTATGGAAGTTCACTGCTGAGCATGAGTTCTCTATGGTCAGTTAGAGGAGGTTCAATTAGGTTCTCAATTTTTAAAGACTATTGTGCTTGACCATTGAAATTATATGGAATGGCAAATGGATATAATAATCTTAGTGTGAAATATTTAAGCGTGGTAATATTTATAACTATGGAAGATTTGATATGTGAGAGAAAACATAAGCTGAATACACAGAGAAGTATTTATTATTAAATATTGAAGCATTGTATTGTCACGAGGACAATTAATTTAAGCTAAACACAGCAAAGAAAAATTTATATCTGCAAATCAAATTGCAGCAGGAAGTGTGATTATCAACATAGACAATAAAATAAATAGAAATGCTCAGATCAACTTAAGATTAACCTACGCCAAATCCTACATAGCTTATGCTATTGATATGGGCCTAAGCCTACAGAAACAATTAATCCTTAAAATTAAAATTATCTTAGATAGTCATTACTTTACTATGTTCTCTAGTTAATCCTTCAACATGAATCACAACACAATTTTTTTATAAGCACTTTTACAAACACCGGCTTTGTTTACTGTGATCTCTGGAATCACGCCTGCTGCCATCTAGCCGGAACGCTTTTTATCTTTTTTACACTATGGCCAACTTCTTTAGTACATCTGCGGACATCTAACGGAACTATTCGGAACTGAAAAACTGCTATATTTGATACGTTTGTTATACCTTCTTACTGGATTTTGACCCTTACGAAACTTAATACCTCCAGAATTTCTACTCACCTTCTCGTATTTGAATCTTCTTTTATTTATATAAATCAGCTTGCCACACTCGTAGAATTTTCTTTAACGCTGACTGGAGACGCTACACTTGAAAGTCGTGGATTTTTACCGAATTCACTTAAATTTGTTTTTAAAAAGTGCTTAAGAATTTCCCAGTGGGATTCCGCACACCGTAGCACTGTTTTAAACACCTCGAACTACTTTTAAACATTAAGTTTTATGAATTTTAGCTCACATAAAACCAGCTAGGTGTTGATTACCACCCATGCGTCTCTACCGAACTTTTTTCCGGTTAAACAAATGCATTTCCTCCTGTAATCCAGCTTCTTGTTTTATCTCTGTTGACAACTCTGGCCAATCACATCAATGCTATTTTTGTAAATTAGTAATGTTTACCTTTAAACGCCATATTTTATAATACACCCAGTTTAAATTTCACTTCTAAGCTATAGACAATAATCACATTTACCTTTCGTAATGTAATTTGACGTAAAAAATGTAATATAAATCATAATATCTTACAATAATTATTGTAATAGCCAATGGAAACGCAGTGAACATCCCAGCTCTAAGACTTGTGATTTTATATTAGATACTTTTCCAATATTTTTTGAAGATTATTTGCTTACACTTAACGCATAAGTCTATCTGTTGACCGAGCAGGATATATCGAAGAATATCGTCTATATTGTAGGAATTCCATCATGTATAAGCAGTCAATTTGTTTAACGTAGGCAGCTATTTAGATATGCAAGGTATCTAATACCATAATGGGATTCAAATAAGATGTAAATTTTCAATGTAGTAAGGCATAATGAAGTTTAATAGTGCGAGACAACGAGCCGACTCTCATAAACTGTAATTTAGAGTATAGAAAATTTTACCAGACTTAATAACCGGTTTCAGGTGCATGTAATAAATTAGAACAGGTTATTAAATATGTCGGCCGATTTAACTTTGTTTTAATATCGCATGCCTATTTTTTGTAAAATTTTAAGTAGGAGGATACAAAATATACTACCTCGTATTTTAACATTACCGCTCTTTTAAGATGTCGATAATTAATAAAGCTTTCGCTCGAGAAATCTCAATTACAATGTGTTTCGCTAGCTTCATCGAGCTGAGGTCTTTAACAAACGATCTGCGAATTGGGTAATAATTAAGCGGAACCATAAATTATACCGTGTAATAATAACCATCTTCCTTGATTTTATAAAGGCAAGACTAAATTGGGAGCTCTTGAATACATACCGGGTGTCAACGAGATAACTTTCCTTCTCTCATTTATTTATCTGTTAACTGATCGAGATAAAACTTGCCACGCGTCACATGTTATCAAGGCGACATATTTTTATCTGTTCTTCAAGTTTGTACGACTTCCGGTTTCCCTAGAAGTAGCGCCAATTGCTTTTTGTCATTTACATGCTTTTCTACTGGATGTTTGATAAGTCTCTCTTCACACGTGCTACCGCATTTTTAACAGCGTTGTCAAGTATAACCGATTTCCAGGAATTTAAGGAAAAACAAATGATTTTATATACATCGCCCATCACATTATGACATTACCATGTAGTATAATGAAATATGAATCACACTTTCGTTATATCATAAAACAATTGGATGGTGAATGTGATGCAGTCCTCGGCCGTGTGACATCGGCATCATTGGCATTCACTTGGATGCCTAAATTCCCTAATACCATCGAACGTTTTGTGGTAAAGTGGGGTCAACAAGAATGCTTGAAACAGAAATAATACAGTTATTCTTTAATTTAGTGTATTATTTTGATGGATTTTGTGTTGAAATTGATTAGTGATTAGTATTCTATGAAAACATAACAACTTGTTGAATGAAAGCGCCTTTACAGTGACGATTTTAGTTTGCTGTAAGAGAAGTTATACTGCCCCGATCTCCCATTGCGGCAATTGTGGGTATCCTTTGAAAATTTTTTATGTCTCATATTTCGATGTTACAAACAGTACAGCAAGGATTTATTATTATTGCTATAAGGATAATAAAGGTACAATGACCGCTAAGCAGGAGTTCTTATAAATATAAATACCGAAACGAAGGAAGCTTGAGAAGTATTAGGCAAAGAGAGAACCAAAGTAATTTTATTGTTCTTATACCATACCAAACTGGTGGCATTCCCTACCTCGTCGGGTAACGCCAGGAATTTTATGAGATATGATACCATAATCCAGTGGGAGGTCACATAAAGACTCAGTTGTTCAATATCAATAGGTCCATTTGAGCTAACCAAACCGCTGACAGGCTACTCTGATATCGAGCCGAGCTGAAAGTAATAAAGGATGCATCCGTAATATTCGGCTTTAATACAACTACTACAGATAAATAATTGATTGCTTCTGTTGTTTTTGTATAGAAGCAATCTTAGTATGGAGTACAATGTAGTGGTCTATTTAGATGTATACTAATAAATATAGTAAATAAAGCAGTTTCACGTAGTAGATTATTCGAAATTTCAAAGCAAGTTATTTATGTATGTTAAAATATGTTAAAATCTAAACCAAGTAATAGTAAAATATATCTGTGGCCAACATGCACAGATCCATACATTATTCATTGCAATTATCATGAAATGCCTGTATTGTATAGAAAGGCCCTTGTACAAGATAATGCACTAATGGTTTACATTTATCCTTCTTTCACTTCCTAGAGCCGTCTTTTTTAATCGTCCATGGTTTTGCGTTAAGTATATAAAAAAGTACCGAATTGAAACACAACGTAAAGTTGAAATTTCTTATATTCTTATTACGAAGAGTAATAGGTGATGTGATTAGCAGATTCTAAACTTGTAGTCATCCACCTAAACTTCTCAATAAACTCTTATTTAACCCGGCGTTAGTGTGGTATAAAAATTTCTAATATTGTGGTGTTGTGGGGTATCACATACCCCAAAAGAAGAAAAAAGAAAAAAATGTGCTTTCAGTTTAATTATCAAAATTCCATAGTTTTTGATCATTTTATAGCCCTTACTGCCAAATGAACAAAATACATATTAATTGTTCAGCTCTTTATTTCCAGAATAATAAAAGTATACTGCAAAATACTTAAAAAACAACGGATTCCTATAAAACATCTAAAAAAAAATAACGAAACAAACTTACGAACATGTACAGCATTGTTTTGCATTAAAAACATTACAATCAAGCTAAAAAGGAGTATTTAATATTTTTGTTTCTGAAAACAATTGTCACACAGTATCACAGAATGTGGTAAACATACAGCCTGAGAACATCTCGCACATTTATAAAAAGTCTTTTTGTCTGCCTTTCTTGGGCAAATATTGCATCTTTTTGACAATTTGCTGCGTTTCCCTGCATGACTCATATCTTCCTTACCCTCCGGAGTATCATTTTCTTTTTGAAGCTCTCTAGGCAACCTTTTATTAGCAGTTCGAATGGCTTGACAGTCGGTAAGTAGTTGTATAGCTAATTGTTTTAGGAAATATCTCCTTGGTGTTGTATAATCTCCTGTATTCAAATGGTAAATTATTCTGGCATTAATTCCTGCACAATTGAGAATAGCAAAGAACACCGTTAGGGGTCATCTTCGACTATTTCGTGAAACATCATAAGTTGATGATAACTCGTCGACAACATCTACTCCCCCTTTTGTTTCATTATAGAATGTTATCATCTCTGGCTTTCTTTGATCTCCAGTTGACTCACTAATATCTGGAAAATGGTGTAGAGTGGACAATAACAAAATTATCTTGTTTTTCTTAGGAGTATATGATACTATACTTATTTTTTCTTGGAATCCAAATAGAGAAGAGCATTCGGGCCTATTCCTGGTTACCAAAAAGTTTGGAGGAATATGAGGTTTGTTTTTTCTCAGAGTGCCAATAGATGTCAATTTATGTTGATCCAAAAGTTTTATCATTAACTCGTAGCTGGTGAACCAGTTATCAAAGGTGATATTTCTCTTTGAACCAGATAATGGAGCAATCAATCTCAGAACAACATCACTTGCTTTGTTGCTAATTTGATACGGCCCATCGGGTTGAGCACCCGCATATATCTCTAAATTGAAAACATAGTAGGATTTAGCATCAATAAGCCCAAAAATTTTAATGCCATATCTTGCGGGCTTGTTGGGCATATATTGACGAAAAGAGCATCTTCCACGGAAAGACTCAAGTTTTTCATCTATCGTCAGATACGCACCCGGAATATAGGCATTTTGAGAATTCTGTATGAACATTTCGAATATCGCTCTAATTGCTGTCAATTTATCTGTTTGCTTCCGCTCTTCTCGATTCTCTATATTATCGAACCGTAAGCAGCGGAGCAATGTTCGAAATCTTTGTAATGACATTGTTTTGCGAAACAGGTCTATACCCGTTCCGTCTGTTGCCCATATGTCATCCAAATTCAATCTAGAAGATCGATAGAATCCAGCTAAATATAAAAGACCAATTAGCGCTTTGATTTCTAGTATGTTGGTGTCCTGTATGACATATTTGTGTTCTGCATTATATAAATGATCTTTCTCCCGTAACTTGATGTTAGTCCATTTCACTATGTCATTTAACATCCGATCATCGAAGAGCAAATAGAAACAGTCTATAGTAGTTTTTGCATCCCTGGCACATCTTTTTATACCTGGAAGTATTACGGATACTGATTTTTCCGCTCTAGTTCTAACATTTCTAGGTCCACATTCTTTAGCCCATTTAGTTTTATTTTTTCCGATATAGAATGTCTTTCGACCTGGTTGAGTTCCAGGAGCACTGTGAGCTTCGGATGCGTCAGCCTTTTCTTCACAATCAATTGCAACGGTTTCAGGTACATCACCATCCTCTGGATCATTAGCATCTTCTTCTGAGGCAGAATTATATGAATCCTCGCTTAGATGGTCTACCTCATTTTCTGATTCGGAGCCAATAATGTCTTCGTCATTGGCATCTACCTCCGTCCACAGGTTTAACAGACGTTGTTGTTCCCTCTCGTAGTCGCCCATCACTCTAAAAATCAACATGATTACAATAAACAACATAAAGACACAAATAACTCAATATTTTAGGTGCAGAAGAAATTAAACTTACCGGTGTGGTGGGGTATAATATACCCCAGTGAACTTCAAACACGTGTAGCTCTGCTTATAACCACTGCTCAACTAAATAATTCGATAGACGCAATGAGTGGCATTGGGATTGAAGGTACTGAGAGGGTGGGGACATTCCGTAGCCGTTTTAGAAAAGTATGAGCGCGTAATGTTAACGTGGGGTATATCATACCTCACCACACATACGCCGGGTTAACAGGTCTACTATTAACAATGTCAACCTCCCTATCCCACAGAACAACATTACTGCCTTCAAATATTTTTCGTTACCATATTTTGACCACCTTGGTGAACAATAATTACAGAAAATCTTCTCGATTCATACTAAAATAAATACAGTTTTCCGTAATACATTAAACATTAGAACAAATTTTCAAGCATCAAAAACAAAGATGATATAATATATTAGATTCCTCAAATTTAATTTATAGTGGTCCCTGCAAAGACTGCCCTGAAATATATATTGGCCAAAATAGTAGATATCTAAGAAACCGTATTACTTTTTATAAGAGTGACTTCGTAAGAAACAATATAAACAATCATGTACTTTGTGCCAAACACAGTTTAGATTTTCGCAATACAATGTCTTGTGAAGACGTCAAAATGTTAGATGAAGAAAATAACTTTCATAAACTTTTATTTTTGGAAATGTTTCACATTTCCACAGATTCTAATACTATCAATACAAAAAGATAGCGAAGGCCTAGGTATTTTGTACACATTATTTACTATTACAAAACATACGTAGACAACGAATTTCCATTTACTTCGAGACATTTTAAAATTCTTTTCTAGACTTCTTTTCTAGACGGATTTAAAGTAAAGTTTCTGGGCATATAAGTAATCTATACATATATATGAATAAAAATGTGTATTCAAAATTATTAATATAATAAAAGCGCAAGATTGACCTTCACAAAAAACAACCCAGCAGCGGAAGACCCGCCACTATACAGACGCTCGTCACTTCTCACTGCAGATTAAGCAGATATTTTTTAACGTGAAATTTAAAATTGGATGCATTTAAAGATTTGAAATGCGATGGTAAACTATTGTATGTATTAACGGCGTTATAGGTAAAGCTTTTACGAAATGTGGTTGTTTTATATTTAGGAGTATTTAATAAATCTTTAAATCTTACGTTAACTGAGTGCAGTGTCCTCCTAAAAATTAATTTAACTTTAAGGTAACTAGGACTACCTGATTTTAATATAGAATGTGTGAAGCGTAATAAATGTAATTTCCTGCGATTCTCCATAGAAAGCCATTTAGTTTCTCTTAATTTTTGGGAAACATGGTAATATTTTCGCAAGTTATATAAAAATCTACAGCATGCATTTTGTATTTTTTGAAGTCTACTTCTATCAGCAGAATATAAACATGGACCGTACACAAAATCGCAATAGTTCAAAACTGATAACACAAGAGAATCAACTAATATTTTTTTAAGCTTAAAATTTAAAATATGCCTATATTGCTTGCTTATATTACTATATAACAATTTTAATGTGTAATAAGATCTCTGAATGAGTTTATTTACATGTGATGAAAATTGTAACTGTGAGTCGAATAATACACCTAAGTTTTTTGCAGAAGATTGAATTGTCAAAATTTCGTTATTAATTTTTACCTCTAATTTATTTTTTACGTAATCTACTTTCCTTTTATTTCCAAAAATTAAAACGCAACATTTATTCGGATTTAACGTCAAGTTGTGACTGAGGGACATTTGTAACACACGTTCCAGGTTTTCATTAATTACATTTTGAGCAGTGACAGCATCATCAACTAAAAAACTTTCATAAATCTGGGTATCATCAGCATACGCGTGCTTTTTAACGTTAATTGAATTTAAAATATCAGTTGCATATAGAATAAAGAATAGAGGACCCAAAATAGATACCTGAGGGACTCCAGTAGCTAAATGGCAAGATTGGGAAAGTTTATCGTGTATTTTGACTCGCTGCGTACGACCAGTCAGATAAGACTCCACCAGATTTACACCAATTTCATTGAATCCGTAATATTTTAATTTGGCACATAATAAAAGATGATTTATTGTGTCAAAAGCTTTTGAGTAGTCTATAGTACCATAGCTGTTACCGTTTGATTGTCACACACAGTGATGATATCATCAGTAATATGTGCCAATGCCGATCCTGTACTATGACCTTGTCTGAAGCCAGATTGAAAAATAGATAAAACATTATTTTCATTTAAAAATGTGAGAATGTGTTCATACATTATTTTTTCTAAAATTTTGGATATTGAAGGCAAGATACTAACTGGTCTCAAATCAGAAATTGTAAGTGGATTAATAATTTTTGGTAAAGGTACAACTATACCTTCCTTCCATATGTTGGGAAAATATCCACGTTCGATACAACAATTAATGATATGTGTTACATACTTATCTATAAATGGACTACAATATTTTAGCATAGATGCACTAAGTGCATTAATACCCCGAGCATTTGACTTTAAACTATGTAGTATTGTATTAACCTGTTTGACACTAGCTAGCTTAAAATCAAAATTAGCGGTATTATATCTATTTGAGTTGTAAAATACTATTCGTTCTTTTCCATCATGTATCTGAAGAAAAACTGATGAAAAGTACTTATTTATCTCATCAGGATTTGCTAAATTTGCAGGAATTTCTCTAGAAGGTTTGTTTTGAATATTCATATTTTTTAAAGTTTTAAAAGTTTCTTTAGCATAATTTTTCATATGAATACTGGTTAAATATGCCTTCTTCTCATTCCAAATTGCTGTTAAAGTTAAATTACGTAACGTTTTATAGTTTAACCAATCCGAATTTAATCTAGAATTTTTAAATTTATTTATTGCTTTCTCCCTCTCACGCACCATTATTTTAATTGTATCAGTAAGCCATGGGGCTCTGCCCTTTGTTACACGAACAGTCCTGAGTGGAGCATGCGTATTAAAAATTTCAGTAATAAAATCTGATAAAAGTTCTATTTTATGTTCAATATCATTTTCATATAAAATCAACTCCCACGCTAGCGCTTGCAAGTCTCTATCAAAATGTTCATATTTAAAATTTTTAAAATCCCTAAATGTGATATATTTGGCTTTACATTTTGCTACAAGTAATGATAATTCACAAAAAACTAAGCTGTGATCAGATATCAAGTCAGCATTGACAACCCCTGCTGAAGCAACAACATCTTTACAATTTAAAAAAATTGGATCCAACTGCTGGAATATTGGGTAGTTCTGGTAGGCTCGTTAATAATTTGTTCTAATCCGTATGCGTCTAAAGCATTTGTGATTGGGTTTACAAAATTTAAAAAGTTTACATTAAAGTCACCTATACAAATAATTTTATGAAAGGATGGTGCAAGAACTGAAAAAATATCATCCAACCGGTCAACGCAGTTTGTCAAATTACTTGAAGGAGGCCTATAACAAACACAAAGCGCTATATTGTCCTTATTAATTTTTAAGTTAACCAACATATACTCCAAATTAACGTTTTCAGGAAAGTCAGCTGAAATTAAGTTACATTGTATTTTATTACTCACGTATACCCCTACTCCACCACCTTTACCCACTCACCCTATACTTTCCTTTCAAATCATATATATTATGCATATACATACGTATCTGTATGATTTGATACAAGAACAGATAACAATAAATGCCGCTACTTCACTTTTTTTTTCACCTCTTTTTTTTCTTTATTTTTTTTATTTTTTCTCTTTTTTTATATTTGTTCTCTTTTTTTATATTTTTTTTTGTTTGACACTCCCAACACTTTTTCTTATCATCTATCAACAATATATATTGTTGATAAAAAAGGACTCTCACTTACCGCGTGACAATAACTAATCAAGGAAGGTACATATGAAAAGCTCCGCTCCCCTCCCGCTCCTTCGGATCTCGGACCCATGTAGACGTTTCATCAGTTGGATAATATCCTGGAATATGGGACATTTTCACCGAGAGCCTTTTACCGTATATGAAAAGCTCCCCGCCCCTCCCGCTCCTTCGGATCGCGTTTTTGGACCACGGGCGCATGGAGACTTTTGATCAGCATCCATTTTTGGATAATATCCTCGAATATGGGACATTTTCACCGAGGGCCATTCTCCGTATGTTCCGTGCGGGGTCCTTTACTCGTAATAAAAATCATTTGCCAACAAATGTTATACTGTAGTGGCTTTCCGTTGGAAGTTATGCATTCCACGTTCAGATAAAATAGTTTAAATAGAAGTTTGGGAAATTCATAATGCTTCAATGGCACTTGATATTATTTTCAGACCCAATCACTATTTTTTCTCGCTTTGGTGTTGTTCTAAACGAACCAGTTAAAAGAATATTGCCATGGGCCTTGTGAAACTTTTTTGGTGCCATGTTCTTTTTATGAACAGGTGATATTTTTTATGTAGATAAAGCATATCCAGCAAAACCTCATTTGAATACATTGTTAATTGCAATAAACCTTTAAATATTTATAACCAGAGACAACCAAGAGACGCGCAAGCTCATCAGCAAATTTGTTCTTTTGTTCAAGAAAATAATAGATTTGACCTGTCCTTGTTCTTAAAATACAAGTTTCAATCAACGCATCTTTGTCTTACATTGATAATCGTAAACGCAGATGGAGCTACCAACGCTGCAAAACTGTCAGTAAAGTTGTGATGCCGCCATCTTAGGTTTGTTCCATTTCAGTGTTTGTTTGCGTATTATTTTAACAATTTTAGAAGACATGTTGGACAATTTCTGCAATAAACAGAATATATCTGTGTTTATTACTCAAGCCATCGTGGACAGTGTTGATTTTTCGTGGCTTATGTGTGATGAACATCGACAATCTGTCATTAACGCAATAGTCCGAGCTGTATGGAAGATAGTAAGATAGGAATTCCATGGTGGTGTAAGAGGAAGAATCAAAAGAATCTACAGGATCGCAAAGATGCTAGGGCATCTAAGCGTAAGCTTACAACTGTTCAGCACCGGGAGTTCCATACCTAATGTATATACATACCTACATAATTTTATGTACAATGTAAATAGTTCTTTGTGTTTGTGATTTTAAACATGTTTTATGTTTTTCTATACCTGAAAAAATGTGAGTTTTTTGCCCCTTTTAAAGTAGTACATAACTTATTCTAGAATGAAATAATTTAAAAAATGAAATCATAAGTCCGTTACTTTTGGGACTTTCCTGTGTGGCAGAATGACCGCTGTAAGTCTTTTTTGTTTGTTTTTCATCAATAGATGATTTATTTTCATTGTTGTGCTTCATTTATTCGATACAAAATAAAATAAAATAATTATGGAAGTGGGATTCTGCGCGCGCTTTTTTAAAAATGCCAAAGCAACCCGCGCGCCCTCTGCATATACGTTTCAATATAGTCGGCCAGTTTTATATTGGGAATACAAAATTTGCATGGACTTGCGCGTCTCTTGGTTGTCTCTGTTATAACTAGTCAAATTAAAGTATGGAAATTTCAGTTACCACAAATCTCGTACTACAAAGCAGTAAAACTAATCATATGTCGATTGTCATTCTTTGTCACTTAGGATCAGCATATCTGTCACACATAGCTGATTTTTGCACAGCCTACTGTACTATTTGTTTAGATGTAAATGGATGTAAATGGATGTCTGGATGTAAATAAATACTGAAATGTCGTATCGAAGTAAATGGACAACAATTCCAACATATTCTGTAATTTTTTTTTATTGTTTAGATTTTTGCTACTTGTGTTAAATTAAATAAATTAAAACTTTAGTAAAATCAAAATTAATGATTTAAACCAGTTTTTTTTCAATTTTCTCAATGGATATCAATTTTAAGACCAGCGTATCTGTCCAACATAGATGATTTTTTCACAGCCTACTGTACTATTTGTTTGGATGTAAATGGGTGTTTGGGTGTAAATAAATACTAAAATGTCTCGAAGTAAATGGACAACAATTCCAACATATTCTGTAATTCTATTTTCCTTATTGTTTAGATTTTTGCTACCTGTGTTAAATTAAATATTTATTTAATTTAACATATATTATAATATATTTATTTATGCAATATTTATTTAATTTATTTTACTAACGTTTTAATTTAAAACGTTAGTAAAATAAAAAATTAAAACTTTTATATCAGTTTTTTAAATTTTCTCAGTGGATATAAATTTTAGGACCAGCGTATCTGTGAAACGTAGATTATTTTTTCATAGCCTACTGTACTATTTGTTTGGATGTAAATGGATGTTTAGGTGTAAATATTGTTTAGATTTTTGCTACTTGTGTTAGATTAAATAAATTAAAACGTTAGTAAAATAAAAAATTAATGTTTTAAATCAATTTTTTTAAATTTTCTCTGTGGATATCAATTTTAGGACCAGCGTATATGTGAAACGTAGCTGATTTTTGGACAGCCTACTGTACTATTTGTTTGGATGTAAATGGATATTTGGGTGTAAATAAATACTGAAATGTCGTATCGAAGTAAATGGACAACAATTCCAACATATTCTGTAAATTTTTTTTTATTGTTTAGATTTTTGCTACTTGTGTTAAATTAAATAAATTAAAACTTTAGTAAAATAAAAATTAATGATTTAAATCAGTTTTTTTCAATTTTCTCACTGGATATCAATTTTAAGACCAGCGTATCTGTCCAACATAGATGATTTCTTCACAGCCTACTGTACTATTTGTTTGGATGTAAATGGGTGTTTGGGTGTAAATAAATACTAAAATGTCTCGAAGTAAATGGACAACAATTCCAACATATTCTGTAATTCTATTTTCCTTATTTATTTATACAATATTTATTTAATTTATTTTACTAACGTTTTAATTTAAAACGTTAGTAAAATAAAAAATTAAAACTTTTATATCAGTTTTTTAAATTTTCTCAGTGGATATAAATTTTAGGACCAGCGTATCTGTGAAACGTAGATTATTTTTTCATAGCCTACTGTACTATTTGTTTGGATGTAAATGGATGTTTAGGTGTAAATATTGTTTAGATTTTTGCTACTTGTGTTAGATTAAATAAATTAAAACGTTAGTAAAATAAAAAATTAATGTTTTAAATCAATTTTTTTAAATTTTCTCTGTGGATATCAATTTTAGGACCAGCGTATATGTGAAACGTAGCTGATTTTTGGACAGCCTACTGTACTATTTGTTTGGATGTATATGGATGTTTGGGTGTAAATAAATACTAAAATGTCTCGAAGTAAATGGACAACAATTCCAACATATTCTAATTATTTTTTTGTTATTGTAGCAAACATAGCTGGGTTTTTTCACAACCTACTCTACTATTTGTTTAGATGTAAATGGATGTTTAGGTGTAAATATTGTTTAGATTTTTGCTACTTGTGTTGAATTAAATAAATTAAAACGTTAGTAAAATAAAAAAATGTTTTAAATTAGTTTTCAAATTTCTTATGGTGGATATCAATTTTAGGACCGTATCTGTCAAAGCTGATTTTTGCACAGCCTACTGTACTATTTGTTTGGATGTTTGGGTGTTTGGGTGTTTGGGTGTAAATAAATACTGAAATGTCTGGAAGTAAATGGACAACAAATCGAACATATTCTGTAATTATTTTTTTTGTTATTGTTTAGATTTTGCTACTTGTGTTAAGTGAAATAAATTAAAACGTTAGTAAAATAAAAAATTAATGTTTTAAATGTTTTAAAATAAAAAGTTAATGTTTTTTTCAATACGATAAATGTAAAGATAAAAAAAATATGGGGTGCCATTTAAAAAAAATAGTTTTTTGTTTTTAAAAAAATATGGGGTGCCATTTAAAAAAATTAGTTTTTTTTGTTTTTAAATTTGTGATATTGAAGAGATGCTTTTGATTTTTTTTAGAAACTTCTGACTGATTGATAACCCTTTAAAATATTAAGAAGGTGTAAAAAAATCGTTTATTTATATCAATTAGTTTTGAAAATAACCACAATAGAGGGAGACGCTTTAATTTAAAAAAATTTAAAAAAAAATAAAAAACGCCAAAAACGGTTGAGAATCAAGATCAAGGGTTGTATTATCAAACTTACCCTTAATATTGATGAAGAATCCAAAAACGTAAAAAAATGGGGTGATTTCATTTAAATTAACAAAGTTGATGCCAACTTCCGGTATAACCGGAAGTATTAGATATCCGAGTATATTTTAGAATGGTAGATCTTTTTCGGAAACCCACTCGACCCAAGTTTCAATGCGATATTCCAATTCAGTCCGGAGATACGCCTAGGGGGGTAGGTTGAAAAGATCACCCTGTATATATATATATAGAAGCATATGTATTTTTTTGCACAGAGCATATGTATTTTTTTAAGAATTACTATTGTTATTAAAGGCACAAATAATTATTACTATGGAAATATTACCTTAAATATGATTAAAAGTGATTTTAAAAATCATTCGAAGATTAAAACACTTGAATTTTTAATACCAGAGTCAATAAAACAAAACTCTGTTAAATATAAAATCACATATTCTTTAGCGATTCACAAATTAACATAAAAATACATATACACTACATCAACACACACGGGCATCATCGTAAAAACATGGTACTATCCCGTTCTCAGGATTCCGAATTATGTATTAAATTCCGTTGCAAAACTCAATATTTAAAAATCTTACAATCTCAATACTCTTACGTATATCTATTATTACCATGTATATGCACAAGACTGTAAAAGAAGTAATTAAAACTGTATTACTGATTTCAAATGAAACTACCGCAGTCCGTATAATATGTCTTAACCGAACAGAAAGATAAAGTATCGCCGACTGAAAAACCAACTTGTTAATTACAGATAATTAACGACAAATGTCGCCGAGAATTCCTTTTATTGGTCCATTACGATAATATCGTAAACCAGTAAGAACTGGAATGTTATAAATTAACTTTTATCTTCTTCTCAGATTAATTATAAATATATTACAAGCGCATTATCTGTCCTTCCAGTATTCAATTTGGTACCTGAATTAGCTTCAGCTACTACACGTAGGTCTCCTCGTAATAGACAATTTGCATCTATTTTTAAATGCCTTGAAACATCATCAACGTACTACTGGATAGGGCTGGAACCTTTGATGTAACTATAACACTCGGAGTAGTTTCCACAAACACCAAAACACTTTCACTTCGCTCGACGCGCGTTTCGCCAACCAAGTTGGCATCATCGGGAGACGATTAAAACTAATCTTAAACTACAAAATCTACCATATCTATACTATTTTCATGGTGACGTCACTAATGATATCACCGTGAAATTTACGCGTGACTAATCACGCTTCAATGATAGGTTGCTAAGCAACGCGTAAAGCGGGCTATACGGTATAGGTCCCTTGTCGCTATTCATACTACTTTTACATTTTACAATTTTTCTATGCTCTCAAATGCATCCAACTGTCTATTATTGGTCACATTTCTAACTAATCTTAAATTGAGTCCTCTGGTTTCAAAACCCGACAAATCCATTTTTAGGGAAAATTGAGTTTGATACGGCAATGGATTTGTCTTTGCCACTTCTACGATTTAGTTCTACTGGTATAATGCAAAACCCGGCATATACATATAATATTTGTATTTAAAATTTTGGGTTAGTATCAAAAAGCCGACAAATCCAAGCTGCGTTAGAATCAAAAGCCAGCAAATCCGAATTAGCCAATTACAGCCCTTGTTTGAAGTCACGCGACATTATAACATATTAATCATCTGTTTGTTTTGCCAGTACCATTTGAATACATTCATTTACCTAACGGTTTAGTCCGGTAACGATCTTTTTTAGTAATCAAATTAAGTACTAAGCAGTACCTTAGTAGGTAACTAAGTCATTATCATAATAATAGTAATGGAGTGTGTGTGAGTGTGATTTCCTAAGCCAGTTACACCCGAATTGGCGCGAAAACGTGTTTCCCGACCAAATATTTGGAAACGAGCTGTACAGAAGGAAGAGAGGTAAGAAGCAACATTTTTTTTGTAAAAAATACATACTATACAAGATTTAATTCTTTTTAGATATAAACCTAAAGCATTACCTTCATATCCATCTTGTAAACATGCTACAAAGTCTTATAGATGTAGTACACTGTTGATGCGCGATGTTTCATCAAAATTTTTATTCGCATAAGGATAAAATAGGCCAGGATAACTTTATTATTAAACATTGCAAAACTAGTGATATAAAACGCAGAGGGAGTACAGGAAATCAGTTGTATAAAAAAAACTTTTCTGTAAAGTATAATATTGGTCTTGCTGTTTCGACAAAAATGATACCCGTATGCCAAAAATCATTTCTAGATATTCTGAAAATTAAGAAAGATCGCGTGCTCGGTGTACTCAAAAGATTTCATGACAAACGACTAATGGCTCAAGAAAAGAGAGGGGGTGATCGAAAAACAATGAAATATGCTGAGAGAAAAAAATGTGTAATGAAATTTATTGAAAAATTTAAAACCGTTGAGTCGCATTATTGCAGAAATAGGTCTTGCCGCATGTACTTGCCCTCTGATTTAAATATATCGAAAATGTGGCGTTATTACTGTAACGAGGTGGAAGTCGATCCGTCGTTTATTCTGGTAAAAAAAAGTTATTTTCGACATATATTTAATACTTGCTATAATATTGGATTTGGTTCTCCCTGAACAGATGTGTGTTCTACTTGTCTTCAATTACAGGAAAAAATCAAAATAGAAAAAAACGAGCAACTCAAAAAAAATCTTATGACTGAGCGCCATGTGCATAAATTAAGAGCTAAAGCTTTCTTTGACTCATTGAGAGAAGAAAGGCAAGGCCTTAAAACGATATCGTTTGATTGTCAAAAAAATCAGGCAATGCCAAGGATTCCTGACCAGTCAGTTTATTATAGTAGACAGCTATACACATATAATTTTGCTGCCGTGACAGGGTCATCGCATGCACCGTTGTCAAATGATAATGTGTTTTTATATACGTGGACTGAGGATCAACACCCTAAAGGAGCCAATCAAATTGCCAGTGCAATTTTTCACAAACTTTGTAGCACCAACCTAGATGCAATAGACACTGTTCGCCTTATTGCCGATGGCTGTGGCGACCAAAATAAAAATTCTATAATGATAACGATGTGTATTAAATGGCTTAGTGTGGATGCTCCTCAATGTGTCAAAAAGTTAGAGCTCATATTCCCCGTAGCTGGCCATTCATATATTCCCCCAGATAGGGTTTTTGGACAAATTGAGAAGGTTATCAAAAAAAAAGATACTATCGTTTCTCCCGAGGAGTTTATTGAAATATTTGAAGACCATGGAAAAGTTTTTATATTGGGTCAGCATGTGGAGGTGTTCGACTGGAAGAGAGATAGTCAAAATTGTATAAAGCCTCCTGCACAATGGCACTTCCGATTCAACATGAGTAAAAGATTTATACTCAAAAGGGGCGGAAGAAATAACATAACCATACGAGGAGAACAATCTTATAAGTCAGATCTAGGGGAATATAAGTCTGTGTTCAAAAAAGGAAAATCAGTAAATAACATCATGCAAAGTCGATTATCCAGTGGTGTAAGTCCTAACAAAGAAAAGCTAAAGGATGTTAAAGTTCTATTGGAGAAGCACTGGGGTAAAGACTGGCATACATTAGAAGATCTGAAATATTATAGTCAAGTTTTGGACAAATACTATGATACCCCAGTTGACGCTACTACAGAGGAACTCGAAAATGAGATTTTATGTGAACCATTTGAAGAAATTCCCGACTTAGTTGTCTGATCCCTATTTTATGTAAAAAAATATTTTATGTATTAAAACTTATTTTTAATGATCAGATGTTAATAATAAAACTTAAAAAAAACATTTTTTTTTATTATGGAGGGGAAAGTGTGAAAAATTTAAGAAAATTAGTTGCAAAACTCGATAAATCCAAAAGTCAATATCAAAACCCGACAACTGCCATTAGTTTATTTAAATTGTGACGTTATTAATGCTATTTTGGGTACAACAATCTAGTTTTTTAACTAACCAGTCTAACCTTTATATAATTTCAAAACATTTTGCAAATTGGATGATGAGAAAATGCCGTAACAGTTTTTTGCGATTTCCCAACATTTGACCTAAATGGATTTGTCGGGTTTTGAAACCAGAGGACTCAATTACTAATATCTATTCTATGATTGTTGTCAAAAGCATGTTGTGCAACACTAGACTTATCTGTTCTTCCATATTTTAGCTATGCTCTTTAAATCTGATGTTAATTGATCGTCTCGTTTGTCCAACATATTTTCGATCACAATCATTACAACTAATTTCGTAAATCCCAGACCTTTCATTTGGAACAATTTTTTCCTTTGGATTGTCTAAAAGTTGTTGTAATTTATTACTCGACGAATGAATCGCTGTTATACCCACGTTTTTGAAGACCTTACTCAAACCACGAGTAAACCGGGGTTCGTACGGGACGGATACATATTTTGGAGTCTCTATATCCTTTTGAAAGGTCGTAGAATTACGAAGTGTGTCCTCAAATGTACGCTTCCTAATTAGTTTTTCAACTATATCTCTAGGATAACCATCTAATCGTCTCCGGATGATGCCAACTTGGTTGGCGAAACGCGCGTCGAGCGAAGTGAAAGTGTTTTGGTGTTTGTGGAAACTACTCCGAGTGTTATCATCAACGTATCGAATATTTTAAAGTCATCATCAATAATATTTTCTTAAAATGCCCAAAAATATACTAGATAATTGATTGGTTTAATCCAGTGACGTCAACACGTGAACGAGTCTTGTTGCTGGTTGTAGTTAAGCGGCTAATTTGAGTTGACGTTGCATTTTTCGTTCGTTTGTTACCCTCGTTGTTTTGTGTCAGAGCTGTAGTCAGAGCGATAAGGCTGGGATTTCTATAAACACAGAGTGACAATTTGCCAAGACTTGACTTTTTCATGTTGCTGAACGTTATCTGACAAAATCCTGACTTGGCTGATATCGAAATAAGTGGAATTAAAATGTACTTTCCCATTTTAATTCCTCTTATTTCGATACCAACAAGGTACAGATACAAACAGGTAATAAATTTAACTACGAAAATACTAAAGTTCTTATAAGGAATAAAATTATAAAGCACGCCTAATTTCGGAATCAATTTATATCCAAAAAAATCCTAATGCGTGCAATAATAAAAAAGTTACAGAACATATTTTACAATATACAATTTATTAATAATAAAAATGTTAAACAAATTAACAAAAAACACTCTCTCTCTAGGTATAAACATATATACCTCCAAAAATGTTGTAATTTGTTTCCAGTTGTTTAACAGAAATGTAAGTAAGTGAGATATTTCATAAACCTAAGAGTTAAGTATATCAGATTTTCAGCTGTTTACATATAGCCTCAAAGTGATGAAGAGTACATTTCAAACTTGATGTACGTTGAAATGCATAACTGACGACTATGCTGTTAGTGTTTATATTGAACCACCTACCACCATTGTTACTCTTTCTAACCTTGCTACTTCCTTTACGTAATTTAGTTAAATTCTGCGATGCTGTTATTAGTGTTATTTATTTATATCTTTCACAATGTTGATACTTTTTGGCAGTGTATGCAAATATTATTGTAATTGACGCAGACGGAAATGTGGAAGAACCCAGACAGTATGGCAGCTTCTGCAAATAGAGAGCGGAAATATAAATTAATGGGTTTTCTGTAGATCAGAATACGTAAGCTATTATGAAAATTATTCTCGATAGCGATATTCTTAAAATCGCATATAAATTATTCCACTCGGAGTAGTTTCCACAAACACCAAAACACTTTCACTTCGCTCGACGCGCGTTTCGCCAACCAAGTTGGCATCATCCGGAGACGATTAAAACTAATCTTAAACTAAAAATCTACCCTATTTATACTATTTATGGTGAAATCATTAGTCACGCTTCAATGATTAGTTGCTAAGCAACGCGTAAAGCGGGCTATACGGTATAGGTCTCTTGTCGCTATTCATACTACTTTTACATTTTACAATTTCTATGCTCTCAAATGCATCCAATTGTCTATTATTGGTCACATTTCTGACTAATCTTAAATTACTAATATCTATTCTATGATTGTTGTCAAAAGCATGTTGTGCAACACTACACTTATCTGTTCTTCCATATTTTAGATGAGCCATATGTTCTTTAAATCTGGTGTTAATTGATCGTCTCGTTTGTCCAACATATTTTCGATCACAATCATTACAACTAATTTCGTAAATCCCAGACCTTTCATTTGGAACAATTTTATCCTTTGGATTGTCTAAAAGTTGTTGTATTTTCTTACTCGATGTATGAATCGCTGTTATACCCACGTTTTTGAAGACCTTACTCAAACCACTAGTAAACCGGGGTTCGTAAGGGATGGATACATATTTTGGAGTCTCTATATCCTTTTGATCGTAGAATTACGAAGTGTGCCCTTAAATTTACGCTTAATAATTAGTTTTTCAACTATATCTCTCGGATAACCATTACTCACAGCTATATCTTTAGTTAATACTTTTTCTTTTTCAAACCTCTCATTACTAAGAGGGAAACTTAGTAAACGATGGACAAGAAAACTAAAACTTGCCATTTTATGTTGATAGCAGTGGTGAGAGTCATTAGGGATATATCTGATCGTACTGGTATCTTTTCTATATATATCAAATTCTAACCTATTGTCACTATTTTTAATTACTAATACATCTAAAAATGGAAGTTTTCCATTATTTCCTAGTTCATATGTGAACTTTACAGAAGTGAAACGACTATTTAATGACTAAAAATATAATGAATAACGTAAACAATAGAAAGTCATGCTCAAAGAATCCTAGAAAGATTATCAAAAGATTGCGCGAGAAAGATTGTTTTTATTTAAAAGCAGATAAAGGTAATAAGGTTGTTATTTTAGATAAAGAGGACTATTATGAACGGGTAAACAACCTAATTAGTAATGGTCCTTATAAAGAACTTACTAGAAACCCTTTACCAAGAATGACCAGTGAAATAAAAAATGTCCTCAAATCATGTAACAACCTTATTACTCCACCTGTTAAGAATAGGTTACGTGTATCTAACCCTACTGTACCTAGATTTTATTGTGTACCAAAAATTCATAAGCCAGGGAAGTCGGTGCGTCCAATAGTATCGTCTATTGGATCTCCGACTTACCACTTATCAAAATGGTTGACTAAGGAATTTGAAAGTTTGCCCATTGCACAGCCTAGTTTTTCAGTTAAAAATTCGAATGATTTCATTGATAAGGTCGAAAATATTCAATTGCAAGAGGGTGAAATTTTGATTTCCTTTGATGTTTGTTCATTATTTCCGAGTGTACCAATTCCACAGACCTTGGACTATCTTGAGGATTTACTCGAATTAAACAACTATAGAAAAGAAGTAATAGAAGAATATATAAACCTTACAAAACTTTGTATGAAACAAAATTGCTTCCGTTTTAATGACAAGTTCTATGAACAACATGAAGGAACCGCAATGAGTAACTGTTTATCGCCTTTCATTGCTGATGTCTTCATGAGTCGATTTGAAACTGAAGCAAAAGAAGAATTCGAGTATTTTCCTAGGATTTGGCTTAAGGTATGTGGATGACATTTTTGCCGTGTTTGACACTAAGATTGCGGATGTAGAAAACTTCATTTCCAAATTAAATAATCGCTTCACTTCTGTAAAGTTTACATATGAACTAGGAAATAATGGAAAACTTCCATTTTTAGATGTATTAGTAATTAAAAATAGTGACAATAGGTTAGAATTTGATATAAATAGAAAAGATACCAGTACGATCAGATATATCCCTAATGACTCTCACCACTGCTATCAACATGAAATGGCAAGTTTTAATTTTCTTGTCCATCGTTTACTAAGTTTCCCTCTCAGTAATGAGAGGTTTGAAAAAGAAAAAGTATTAATTAAAGATATAGCTGTGAGTAATGGTTATCCGAGAGATATAGTTGAATAACTAATTAGGAAGCGTAAATTTAAGGACACACTTCGTAATTCTACGACCTTTCAAAAGGATATAGAGACTCCAAAATATGTATCCATCCCTTACGAACCCCGGTTTACTCGTGGTTTGAGTAAGGTCTTCAAAAACGTGGGTATAACAGCGATTCATTCATCGAGTAATAAATTACAACAACTTTTAGACAATCCAAAGGATAAAATTGTTCCAAATGAAAGGTCTGGGATTTACGAAATTAGTTGTAATGATTGTGATCAAAAATATGTTGGACAAACGAGACGATCAATTAACACCAGATTTAAAGAACATATGGCTCATCTAAAATATGGAAGAACAGATGAGTCTAGTGTTACACAACATGCTTTTGACAACAATCATAGAATAAATATTAGTAATTCAAGATTAGTCAGAAATGTGACCAATAATAGACAATTAGATGCATTTGAGAGCATAGAAATTGTAAAATATAAAAGTAGTATGAATAGCGACAAGGGACCTATACCGTATAGCCCGCTTTACGTGTTGCTTAGCAACTAATCATTGAAGCGTGACTAATGATTTCACCATAAATAGTATAAATAGGGTAGATTTTAAGTTTAAGATTAGTTTTAATCGTCTCTGGATGATGCCAACTTGGTTGGCGAAACGCGCGTCGAGCGAAGTGAAAGTGTTTTGGTGTTTGTGGAAACTACTCCGAGTGTTATAGTTACATCAAAGGTTCCAGCCCTATCCAGTTATAAATTATTCGTTTACAATTTTTATAATCCTTTCGATTGGAATACTATTAGATTTGTAACGTTGACTCCCAACGTTCAGTATACTGGACTGGATTTGTACCAATCGACAAGCGAAAGTGTTTTCTGAATTAACTGTAAGCCGAGTACGATGCATATATTTTTTAATTTTCATGATCAAAATAGCTGTATTCAATGTTCTCGTGACTGGATAATGTTAAAAAATGAAAACAGTTTTTACTTCTCATTTGTGTTTGCCCCAAGCGAATGTTGTTTTGAAAGCTTTAAGATGACTGAACAGCTGATTTATCCCCTTGTTTTTGAAGATTCAGGTCGCTTAAGTGTTCTGTGATGTCTACCAGGAATGCCAAGTCACAAAGCCAAGTTGTATCACAAAATTGCGGCAATGTTTTCTCTTCCATTTCCATAAAATCAGCTATTTATTTTCTAAGATAGAGATAAAACCTTTTTAGCATTTTACCTTTGCTTAGCCACCTTACTTCGCTATAATATGTCACATCATCGTGCTCATCCAAAAATCCTTTGAACTTGATGAACTTGATGATTAAGACCGCGGGATCTAATGAAATTAATGGTATTTACTACCACATCCATAATATTCTTCAGTCTAATAGACTTCGAGCACAAGTCTTGTTGATGAATAATGCAATGCAAAATTATTAAATCACATTCTTGCACATTCATTGCGGTTGCTCTTTCCCTCATAATTCCGATAAAACCTTTTCGTGAACCGACCATTAACAGCTCACCATCTGTGCACACCAACTAATTTACACCATTGCAAACTATATTTCTCAACAGTACTTTGCACCTCTGTGAAAATATCTTTTCCTGTATGGTCTCTTGTAACGGCCGTAGAGTAATTTATCTGTCACTGCAAATTCTTCATCAACACCTCGTATAAAAATAACTAACTGGGGAGATAAATCTGTACTTTCATCCAAAGCAATCGAAAATGCTTGAAAATCAGCCGATCTATCGGTCAATGTTTTTTTGCTATCACTAACCATCATATCGTACAGACGTAACCGTCATATAGTACATTAAATTGAAACATAGAGCATGGCGTGACTTTAAAAACTTCAATGATCTCCTAGCACATGAGGAGTTTAAATTATTAAGAGCATATGTCAAAGAACAGATTGAAGTAGAATATAAAAAATATTGTTATGACATAGAAGAAAATATAAAAATAAATCCTAATAAGTTTTGGCAGTTCATTAACAGTAAGACAACTAGTAATAATTTACCGACTGATATGTTTTACAAGAATAATCATTATGTAGGCAAAAAACAGTTGATTAATGCTTTTGCAGAATATTTTTCAAGCTCTTTTATCACCCCTAATGGTTCAACCGAGGACAAGAACGATTTGGTAGATGAAAGTAATGATTTTTTTCCAATTAGATGAATGTACAGAGCAAGAAGTCTTAACTGCTATAAAAAAATTAAACCGAGGTACACAATGGGCCCTGATAAAATTCCAGCTTTTATTTTACACGATTGTTCCACTGTGTTCAAAAGTCCACCAACATTTTTATTTAATTTGGCTCTCAAATCACATGTATTTCCTGATTCATTGAAGTGTTCGAAAATAATTCCCATATACAAAAAAGGTGATAAAAATAATATTGAAAATTACAGACCCATAACGATTGTCAATAATTTCTCAAAATGTTGAAATTTGTTGTATGAAACAACGTTTTCTTATGAAAAACATCGCATTACGTAATACCAACATGGCTTTTTTAAGGGAAGATCGACCTCAACAAATCTTTTTTGTATAAGCCAATATACATCTGACGCTATAGACGCTAATTCGCAAGTTGACGTTATATATAGTTGACTCGATCACAGCATTTTACGTTCAAAATTTAAAAAAAATTGTTTTTCAAGAAATTTATTGCTATTTTTTAAATCATATCTCGAGAATAGACACCACTACATTGAGTACTGTGGTCAGCAGTCTGTAGAATTTATATCTACATCGGGTGTACCACGAGGCTCTGTGTTAGGGCCGTTATTTTTTAATATTTTCATTAATGATATTATAGTTGACATTGGCGTAAATTGCTTGTTATATGCTGACGATATGAAGTTGTATAACAAGGTAAATGATGTAAAGGATTGCTTGGTTTTACAAGCTGCCCTTGATAAAATTAGTAAATGGTGTAATTTAAACAAGTCACAATTAAATATAAGTAAGTGCAATGCCATAACATTTTCTATGAAACTTCATCTTATCGAATTTAATTACACTTTAGAAGAGTCAGTCCTTACCCGCCCACCAACATTTCGTGGCCTCGGTATAACTTATGACAGTAAACTGTCTTTCAATTATCATATAAACACAATTACCAGCCAAAGCTTTAGGACACTCGGATTTATAATTAGGTGTTCTCATGACTTTAACAACATGCACACTCTGAAACTGTTATACCAATCTTTTGTTAGATCCAAATTGGAATATTGTTCAGTTATTTGGTCTCCTCATTATAATATTCACATTCAGAATTTAGAGAGAATTCAGAGACGTTTCTTAAAGACATTGCCTTATAAGGAAGATGGTGTCTATCCTGCTTTCCTATCCTGGTGTTTATCCTGATGGTTGGCTTTCCTCAAAGTGAACTTTTAAATAGATACTCGCTGTCGAGTCTTGAGTCTCGAAGAATTATATCACAGCAAATATTCCTTTACAATTTAATAAACAATATAACAGACTGTGGTACTATTTTTAGTTTATTGAATTTTCGGATACCAAGGCTGGGTTCTAGACAAAATTCATTATTTTATTTACCCACCCCTAGAACCAACATTCAAAAATCCTCACCCCTATATAAGATGTGTGAAAATTATAATAATCCTCAAGATCAGTTTGATATATTCCACTCCAATGTAGCTGCGATAAAAAATTTAACTCCCTAGTCGTAAATTATAAATTATAATTTTGTTTTGTTTTGGGTTTATTTACAGTACTATATTTTTATTGATAAAATACATTTATTATATTGATATATCTGTATATTGTATCTTATATTATGTACATATTTATATCTCCTGTCCAGTAATTGGAATTTCTGTTGGGTAGTGTATTGCTAAATAAAATAAAATAAAATAAAATGAATGAAATATCTATACGTCGAAAAACAGTACGTCGCGATAAGCTCACTTTCTCAAACTATTTCTTCTTTTCTGGGCACAAAAGTTCTGCAACATCTACTAGGCACTCTTTAACAAACTGTCCCTCAGAAAATGACTTCTAGATTTGTCAAATCTTGACACTGTCCAGATTTGATTTTTGTGAATGAGGGTTGATTCTTCGCCCTAGAGGGCCTGTAGGTTGCATCTAGATGCCATGTTGCCACATCGTCGGATGCAATGTTGCCAGATTGTGCATTTTCCCCTAGATCTAGGGATTTTTCAACATATCGTGCGCAAACGCTTCTGACGATTCCGTAACAATAGATTTACCTGAAGCAAAAATTGTTTACAAAATCTCCCAAATCATAGTGCGGCTTCCTTCAACCCCCAGCTTGCCTGAGACGGATTTATCCTGCTCATATTATTGCGAGTCTCCCTAATTATGAGAGAAATGCATAAGTTTTGGGATTTCCTAATATCGAGACTCGCTGAATATTTCCGACAAAGTCGTCCCTTATGGAGGTGAAAGTATAATTTATTCGCTAGTTAGGCGGAATATTAAAGGCGATACTAAAGCGTTAATAATTTAATTGGCCGGCTTAGGGCTGCATGTACGAGGGAATAGTGAATTTAGTAGTTATTTTATTTCAGGAGACACGTGGTTTTAGGGTGAGGGTTAGTTACATTATATTAGGGGCTTTTACCGGCGGTAAACCCAATACATCCCCCTAAACCAGTATCTAACAAACCTCAAGACAAATAGTGAATTATGGCACTCCTTTATTATTAAAACATGACAATATCATCCTATTGCGTAAGCTTTTGTCTATGGCTTACCGGAGGATGTATTACATTCCCTAATGAGAAAAGAAGTAATATAACGGAATGAGTTCGGTAATTATGCAGGGATTATTCAAACACACTGTATGCGATTCACAGTTATTTATAAATACCAAAATACTTGAACAATAATTACAATTAGGGCATTCAACGATTGCTTGACAAAGACTAAATATATAATTATACTATAAATATTCCTTAGTCTAGGGTTTTTGTATATTACATCAATCTCTATTAGATAACCCCGGCTGAGTCGGTGGTGTCGGGTGACGCTGCTGTCCGCAATAAACAGAGAGATTAGTTGATATAGATCTATTTCGGGAGAAACCACGTAGTGTATGGAATTGGTACATTGTCCCTAGTAGTTCGGACTTTCTTCAGTTTTTGTCGATTTTTACCAACAAGACTGCTTGACTATACATTTTTTAAACTAAGGAGAATATTTTCTATTTTGGATGTATTTAAACTAAGTTGATTTGCTAGAAACCAATCTTGGGTCTTCTGCTGCGCCTCGTGAACCAATAAGGTCAAGATCCTTATGCGACTGAATAATTTATTTATTTAGAAAAGGGATACACATATCCAGCTAATAGTATCTTAATTTAGATATAAATAGTAATTTTCACAATATCTGAAGAGTCAATCTATATCCTCCTGAATAAATTAACAGGCTATCGGAGGGACAGCGCAGTGAGTGGTAAATTTTTAGGTTATCTGCGTACATAATGAATTTAGAGAACTTGAAACAGCTAGAAATATCGTTTACATATAAATTGAACAGCAAAGGTCCCAAGTGTGAACCTGGAGGCACGCCAGAAGTTGCAATAACATTTTCAGATTTAAAATTACCTAATGTTACGCTTTGGGATCTGTTTGTTACATATGAATTGAACCACTTTAAGAGGCTGCCATGTATACCGAAATCAGCGAGCTTACATAGTAAAACAGAGTGACTGATTTTATCAAAGGCTTTACTGAAATCTGTATACACAGCATCAACTTGTAATTTATTATTTGGGTTTTCTAACATATATTCACAAAAAATAAATAGGTTAGATTCAACAGACTGATTTTTTATAAAACCATGTTGCTCAATGTTAAGCAAAATTCTAACGCCACTAAATAAGAAGTCAAATATTATGCTTTCGAAAACTTTAGCAATGATACATACTTTGAGATTGGTCTGTATTTTTTTATTATATGTTTATGCCCAGATCTAAGAACTGGCACAACATAAGCAGTTTTCCAAATTGCTAGAAAACTACCTTCCTGTAGCGATTTATTAAATAACAAATAAAAAGGTTCTATTAAGTTATTACAACATTTTTTAAGAAAGATTTTTGGCAAATTATCTGGTCCTGGCCCTTTGTTCGGTAGTGATTTAAGTTTGTTCAAGGCACTATCTCTACTGATATAGTAATTCGAAACATTTGTAGAATTATTATTGGGTTGGTATGGAATATTATTAATGCTCCTATGAGATGGGACAAATATTGAAGAAAAATATTCAGAAAATGAATTGCAAATATCTTGCCCTTGACAAATAACTTCATTGTTCGTAATCGTTGTCTTCAGCAAAAAGAACGCATTATGATTGGACGGATGTTGTTAAGCATTTAAATGAGAAATAGAAGAGGACCCAATACAGATCCCTGTGGTACACCATATTTCATTTGGAGCACATCCGAATTTATGCTTTCATAATTGACGTAACCGTTCATAACAGTTCATAACAGTGGTAACGGTTCGTAACATATTACTCTATTATTATAATGCTGCTTGTTTCAAAATTATAATATTGTAACTTGTCAATTAATATGTTGTGTGAAACGCAATCGAATGGCCTAAAAAAGTGCATACACATGTTCACCTACTTCGGAACCTCTGGTTATTGAGCCTCCTAAATTATTTATAGTTGAAGTTGTTGACAATTTAGCCTTTTAAATGTGGTTTAGCTCTGAATCCAAACTGACTAGAACTAAATGTGTTAAGAATTTCGAGAAAATGGATTAATTGAATTTTAAGAATTGTTTCGAGTATTTTTGAAATCAAAAGTAAGATAGAAATCGGTCTAAAATTAAATGTGTGTGAAGTTAGCAATGTTTCCCGCAGGAGAGTAGTATGAGAGGGGGTTTCTCAAAAAAACTGATGACAGGAATATTAAGATCATCTCTAATATTACCTAAAAAATTCAGAGTGACATACTGTGTTGTTTTTGAGAAAAAAATATTATTTTTAATCTGTCATATACCGTATATTTGGTTTTTTTCCATGTTGTAGCTCTCCTATGGGTTTCTCAAAAAAACTGGTGACAAATAAAACCGTTATCCTCTTTTTAATATTGCCTAAAAAGTTCAGAGTGACATACTTTGTTGTCTTTGAGAAAAGTTCACAGATTTCGCAATCCTTGCAACTATCGGAGACATTGGAAATGATAACAAAATATATGAAACATAATATACCGATCCTTTTGAGTTGTTTCGAATACGTCAAATACTATGATGCGCGTGCATGCTTGTGGCAACTTCCAGATTGGCTTTAGCATGTTTATGTTTATTAAGTGTTTATTACGTGTTTATTAGTAATGTTTGGCGTACGATTGGGTCCCTAGCATTTTATAAATTTAGAATAACACGTTAATTAATAATTTAATATAATATTGAGTATGGATACTGTCACAATTTGCCACAAGAATGCGCAGAACGTACTACGCACCGAGTTATTGTCTCATTCAATACAACTTGCGTTGTATTTATCTTACTCGCTTGCTCTAACAGGATAGGTCTATTAACTGTTTATTATACACACAAGGTTATATATAAATATAAACATAATTTTTCAGCAATTTATTTTTGAAAAACTTAAGTATTACTAATATAATACACATCTCAATTTACGAGTTAGGTATGTAGTAAGAAATAATAAACATAATTTTTAATTAACCAACTTATATTGGATTTGCAGTTAAACTTAAAAAAACAATCACAGATCTTACATATTACGCAAGTATCGCAGGCGTATTGAAAACACCAGACACAACTGGTAAAATTTTCTCAAGTGAATTGAATAAAAATAAATCTCAGTTGTGTTACGATTTTTTTGTTCGTTTGACCCTGAAGGTCTTGTCATTTTAAACAGGTTATCTTGCATGGAGTGGTCAAAAATTACAGTCTCATTTTTTTTGTATTCGAATGAATGCTATTTTTTAAAAAAGTTTTTATTTGCCTAAAATAGTGATGACTTTGTCAAAAATTGTGTTGTATACACAGGGTCGTTAAGAATTACAAAATCTTAAAATTTGAAGAGAGGAAACTGTGATTTTTAATCACCTCGTATAAAAACAATTGTGGCTAAATCATCATTAGTTTTTTATACGTGGTGATCAAAAAGTACAATTTTTACTCTTGAATTGATTTTGTAATTTTTGACCACCCCGTATAATAAACATAATATTTGTCGACATATTTTTACTACTTTACTACTTTACTACTTTACTACTTTAAGCAAGCAAAAACTTTTATAAATAATAGCGTTTTCCCGAAAACTAAACATTTTTTGATATTTTGTAATTTGTGACCACCCCGTATAAAAAATATGATTTTTGTCGAAGAGGAAACTGATTTTTGATCACCCTGTATAGAAACAATTGTGGCAAAATCATCATTAGTTTTTTATACGTGATGATCAAAAAGTACCAACTTTACTCTTACCGAATTTTAAGATTTTGTAATTTTTTACCACCCCGTATAATAAATATAATTTTTGTCGACATTACTTTAAGCAAGAAAAAACTTTTATAAATAATAGCGTTTTCCCGAAAACTAAATATTTTTTGAGATTTTGTAATTTGTGACCACCCCGTATAAAAAATATGATTTTTGTCGACGTCATCACTATTTTTTGGGCAAGTAAAAACTTTAATAAATAATATTTTATTTTTGTAATTTTTGACCACCCCGTATAATAAACATAATTTTTGTCGACATTACTTTAGGCAAGAAAAAACTTTTAAAAATAATAGCGTTTTCCTGAAAACTAAACATTTTTTGAGATTTTGTACTGTGCGACCACCCCGTATAAAAAATATGATTTTTGTCGAAGAGTAAACTGATTTTTGATCACCCCATGTAGAAATAATTTTGGCAAAATCATCATTAGTTTTTTATACGTGGTGATCAAAAAGTACAAACTTTACTCTTATCGAATTTTAAGATTTTGTAATTTTTTACCACCCCGTATAATAAACATAATTTTTGTCGACATTACTTTAAGCAAGCAAAAACTTTTATAAATAATAGCGTTTTCCCGAAAACTAAACATTTTTTGAGATTTTGTAATTTGTGACCACCCCGTATAAAAACTATGATTTTTGTCGACGTCATTACTATTTTTTGGGCAAGTAAAAACTTTAATATATAATATTTTATTTTTCTAATTTTTGACCACCCCGTATAATAAACATAATTTTTTTTGACATACTTTAGGCAAGCAAAAACTTTTAAAAATAATAGCGTTTTCCTGAAAACTAAACATTTTTTGAGATTTTGTAATGTGCGACCACCCCGTATAAAAAATATGATTTTTGCGGATTTTTATCCAAGAGAACTGTGATTTTTTATCACAGGCCCATATAAAAACATAATTGTGGCAAAATCATCATAAATTTTTAATACGTGGTGATCAAAAGGTACAAACTTTACTCTTACCGATTTTAATATTTTGTAATTTTTGACCACTCCGTATAATTAACATAATTTTTGTCAACATTACTTTAGGCAAGCAAAAACTTTTGTAAATAATAGCGTTTTCCCGAAAACTGAACATTTTTTGACATTTTGTAATTTGTGACCACCCCTTATAAAAATATGATTTTTGTCGACGTCATTACTATTTTTTGAGCAAGTAAAAGCTTTTATAAACAATAAAATTTTCTCGACAATGTATAATTTTATACGTGGTGATCAAAAAGTACAAACTTTACTCTTACCGAATTTTAAGATTTTGTAATTTTTGACCACTCCGTATAACAAACATAATTTTTGTCGACATTGCTATAGGCAAGCAAAAACTTTTATAAATAATAGCTTTTCCCGAAAAGTAAAAATTTGTTGAGATTTTGTAGTTTGTGATCACCCCGCATAAAAAATATGATTTTTGTCGTCGTCGTTACTATTTTTTGGACAAGTAAAAACTTTTATAATTAATAGCGTTTTCCCGAAAACTAAATTTTTTTGAGATTTTGTAATTTGTGACCACCCCGTATAAAAAATATGATTTTTGTCGACGTCGTTACTATTTTTTGGGCAAGTAAAATTAACGGAATTACTACTTATACTTGAACAGTTTTGATATTACAGGTAAAACTAATATTGATAAGATTAATAATTAATAAACAAAATTATAAATAAGAAACAATTCAAATAATAAATTCATTATTGAAATTCATCAGTTTACTCTTTTAAATGTGTATGCTGCTGAATGTATATTCTTAAAACGCGGCTGCTCATTAGCTAAATCAGAATCTCTTATTTAGTGATTTATGATTTCATTTTTGCTATCATAATTCACAATGGGAACCTACTCATGTTTTATATACTACAAATTCGATGAAACAATTCGAATTTTTATAAGTTCATCCTAAATAAATTCGATTATATATCTCGTGTAAACACTAACGCCCGGTGTCGACTCTTTTAGGATAGGACCGTACCGGCTGAGCGATATGTTTATTGTTTATGTTATCGAGATGCGGTAGACGTATTTAATTGCCTTCAGGGCGAGACAGTTTCGATAACTGTAAAGTATTTATGGGCTGCTTTGACGGCCCTATGAAAGGAATAATATGTAGAGGTTTTGTTAGTTAGTTTAGAATAATATACGTTTGTAGCCTACACTTGTTCTTTTATTTTAATTATCGTTGGGCATTCGTTTACACTCGAATTATTAAATTTATGAAAATTATGATTATGATTATATCCCGATTATTCCCATCACTACTAGCAATGCGCCACCTCTTCCAATATAGCTGCACTGAATACTCCCCACTCCCCAGTACTCTTCACGAGCCGAGCGCTGCGATATCTACATGTATTGCGTCACTCGATCGCGACACCGCTAACTTGTAACTTGGTGTCCATATACTCTTGTCTAAACATAAACATTTCCAATGTTAAAAAATTATTATTTTTAATATGTCATACACTTGGAAAATTGTTACGAATGCCAATGTTAATTAAATTTGTTAGATACCTCTAACAATGTAATATATCCAATTGAATGTAGATTGAATTGATGTTCATACCGATATCTCAAGTATCTTTATAATATTAAGTAATAATAAATATCTATATTCTTGTATCCGTATTATTCTTCTAAATGGCACTAGTTCCACATATATGAGGAATTTGCAAGTAATGAAATTCCCAGTTTTTATGTTGTCAATAATAAACATAATTTTCTTTTAATTAATGAAAATAAACCTTGGCCTACATGTATACTTTTTTTTAACTCCGATATAGGTACGTATTTATATAATAGAACTATATTTTTAAAATTGAACTGAAATTCTAAGGTGTAATAAATTAAAATTAAATCCAATAAAAATTCCAATAATCGTAAATCTTTTAATATATGTAAATAATGTTTGAAAATAAATAAACAGCACAGAGAATATATGAAATATAGTAAAATAGGTATACGCATAGCCACCCAGACTTGAAAAACGCATCCTCGTGTATTTCGTAGGTACAAGTTGTAAACAAATTAAATTTTACCAGGGGAGTGCTGTTCGCTACTTGCGTTGAGGAATGACAGCCTTGTAAATAAATTGAAAGATTTGGGAGCTGCGATCTATCATTTCACTCGTCATTCGACAATTAAGTTTATAAGTTTTAAATCAAGATTTTTATTTTGGTAATTGGAGTAAGTGGAAACAGAATTACTTTAAAATATACACAATGGAAATGTATTTTAATCAGACAAATAAATAAAATTCATGTTACATAATTTTATTTCAGCGTTATGGCTATAGAACATAATGTACCGGTTCTTGATTAATGTTTTTAAACCACGTGATCTTGCTGTATGCAGTTAGGCAACTTATTATACAACATTACGGAAATCACTAGACCCTTATAACATTTCTCTCAAATGTCCTGCAAAGCAGGCATCTAAAGCGGCGGCCTTTACCCCTGGTGAGCTAAACTACTCGAACGTACTGAATTAATTTACCGGAAACATCTACTCAGAACGCTAATACATCTACCCGCAATGAATTATATTGTAAATCCAATTTGGAATTATATTGTAAATCCAATTAAAGAATGTGCGCGGGAAAGTAGCGAATAAATTCATCGAGACATGGTCCGCCAGGCTCTATTTTTACAAGCTTTTATTTAACTTGCAATGTTTGTATGTATGTAAGTATGTAAGTACTCGTATGTATAGTTTGTAACATCGAAATATGAGACATAAAAACCCGAGCAAAAAACCCTCATTATATCGATCCCTTCACACCTGCTACCGCATTTTTAACAGCGTTGTCAAGTATAACCGTTTTCCAGGAATTTAGGGAAAAACAAATAATTTTATATATATTGCCTATCACATTACATCACATTACATTAACAAAATATTGATCACACTATATACCTTTCGTCATATCATAAAACAATTGGCCATCACATGACAGGGTTCAAAGGGAATAAAATTCAAAATGGCGGAAAACAACATGGCCGCTATACCAATTTAAAAGAGTTATTTATAACTCGACAAAGGTTAGAGATAGTTTGGTGGTGATCGAACAAATGTTGTAGCGGCCGACAAGGGTCAACTGCTGGCAATAGAAAAATTTCAAGACGGTAGATCTGATTTAAGATGACGATCAAAAATTTTGTAATCACGGGATTTTTTAAGTCCCCGATTATGATTTTGGGTTCGAATTGTTTGGGTCACATCTTGCAACTGAATTTACTGAATTTTAAAAGTACCCCTTGGTTGGCTTCATACTACACTGACGGACATAAAAAGTGGCGCACCTAGATTTTGTCCCAAATTTGATGTTCAATAACTTTTAAACCAGCCTATCGATTTTGATAATTTTTTTTTGTTTGAAAGGGCGATTCTTGCGGATGACTATTTTGTAATTGGCTTTCCATAAAAAATGTATTTTTTAATATGTACAGCCTTTAAAAACCGATTATGATTTTGACACGAAATTTAATTGTCGCTGTGGAGTGAAATTTTATTTGTATTCTTAGGTTGGTCACGGTGTTTACCATTCTTTTTTCAATATTCTCTTTTTTGAATCACCTCTCTAGCCCCTTCAGCAACGAAGATGCGACATTTTAGATGAAACGGTGTTATTAAGTTTGATATTCAACAAGAAGGCCGTGGAGCTGAAATGTCTAAAAAGTTCATCGTTTAAGAAATGTTTAGCGTTTTCGATTACGGACGCTGAATTAATTGTTACTTACAAGTAGAAACAACATCAAAAAGAAATAACAAACAAAGAATTACTCGACATTTTAGTAAAACGACTGTAATTATTAATGATTAATAGTACATTACATACCGAGCGGGAAAGTACTCTATTTCAGCCGAGCGGCAAGGTAAACTACAGACGCGAGGCTAGAATGAGTTCCCGCGAGGTTTGTATACTATTTTACTCACAATCGGTTAGTAGTTTATGGATTTCTAATACTCATAATCTACCAATAATAATTTCGTTTCAAATATCTGTATCCATTTTCATTATGTGATAAGATGAATTATTTTAAGTAACCTGTGAGATCGTTGCTAGGTAACAAAACAAGTTTGTTGAATCTGACATTTAGGCGATACACGACGCCATTAATTGTACATATAATCAAATTGTGTTTATTTTACAAAAATGTCTGATAGTGAATTTGAATGTACGCCACTAGAAGTGCGGGTAGCTGCAGAGAGAGCTACTGAAGGAATAATTCCTGAAAAAAGCAGGGAGAGGTATGAAAACACCTATGAACTATACAGTAAATGGTGCGTGGCTAAAGGTGTGCAGCATACCTCTGAGACGGTACTTCTTGCTTATTTTTGTGAAATAAGCAAACAAAGTAAAGCCTCCACATTATGGTCAAGATATTCGATGTTGCGAGCAGTATTAAACTTTAGGCATAATGTTGATATTAGTAATTACGCAAAATTGAAGGCATTTTTGAAAAGGAAGAATGTGGGATATCAAGCCAAAAAGTCAAGTGTTTTTTCTGAAGCAGACATCGATACATTTTTAAACAATGCCCCGATAGAATATCTTCCTCAAAAGGTAATTTTAATTTATTTAGTGCATATTAAATATATGTTATATTAAATTTTTTTAGGTTGCTTTAATTATTGGCATTTTCGGAGCCTGTAGGTGCGATGAACTTTTAAAAATGAAAATAAGTGACCTGGATATTTTAGAAAATCGAATTATAATAGTGATTCCTGTCACAAAAACCTACTCTTCCCGTACATTTGTAATTACAAAATCGGAATGGATAAATATAATAAAGCAATACTGTGACCTTCGTAATAACATTGACTCTGATAAATTTTTTTTACAAATAAGATTTGGTAAAATTACACGACAGCCTTTTGGGCATAATGCTATAGGAAGTTTTCCCAAAAAAATAGCAACTTATTTAAAGCTGGAAAATGTTAACAGGTTTACAGGACATTGTTTTAGACGTACTTCAGCAACATTATTAGCAAATACAGGTGGAGACATCTTACAGTTGAAAAAGTTGGAGGGTTGGAAATCCAACACCGTAGCAGAGGGATATGTGGAGAATTCATTACATGGACAAATAAAAATTGCTAATATGTTGTCTCATGTAGAAAATCCAGAAACGTCGGCGTCTTCATCTATTTCTGAAACTCATAATTTTGAGCAACACGGTCTTACTTTAACCGTTAATAGTAATCATAATTCCAATGTAACTATTAATATTTATAATTCCAAATAGTTTTCTTTTTGTTATTGTTGTTGTTGTTTCTGAATTAAATAAATGTTGAGTGGATTCTATTCTTTCTAAACCATCTTTTAATCAAAAATGACATTGATATTTCCAGGTAAGAAAAGTGACAGATGCTAGCCGGGAAAGTACTTTCCCGGCTAGCTGGGAAAGTAAAGTAAGTAATAAGTCGCTTCCCGATTACTTCAAAGGTTAGAAATCCATAAATTACTAACCGATTGTGAGTAAAACAATAAACTTAAAAAATAACTGAACAACGAACTAACTAATAACGAGTATTTCCTCCTCTGGCTGCTATAATAGCTTCCATACGCCTAGGCATGCTTTCAATCAAATTTGTGATCGTGATTTGAGGGATATTGTCCCATTCTTCTGTAAGAGCAATCCTCAATTCATTCAGATTCTCTGGGTTGCGTCTACTAACACGTTGTCCCAATTCATCCCATAAATGCTCAATGGTATTCATATCAGGGCTTTTAGCTGGCCACGACATACGATTAATTCCAACATCGTTTAAAAATTGTGCTATCATCACTGCTGTATGCGGTCGTGCATTATCTTGCATTAAGAGGAATTCTTCGCCAACGTAAGGTGCAAATGGGGCAACATGTTCATTCAAGATCTCTATGTATCTAACTGCATTTAGAGATTGCCGTGGTGGAAACACAAATAATTCTGTACAGGCATCGCTGGTAATTCCACCCCATACCATTAGTGAACCACCGCCAAAACTCTCCCTTTCACTGAACATACCATCCTCGTATCTTTCCCCACGCCTTCTCCAAACCCTCCGACGCCCGTCTACTGATCTCAACATGAATCTTGATTCGTCAGCGAATAAAACCTGAGACCATTGCAACTCATTCCAAACAAGATGAATTCGAGCAAAATCCAAACGAGCTACTCGATGTCGTCGAAGTAATCGCATTCGAATAGCAGGTCTTCTTGCGATAAAACCGAAACTCCTGAATCTCCGACAAATTGTTCGATCTGACACAACTGTTCCTCGTGCGTTTCTTAAATTTCGGTTTGTGATCACAGCTGTTTGATAGGGATTCCTCGATATTTGCAGACCAATAAATTTATCGTCAATATTTTGCATAATCCTGGAATTACCCGAACCTGGACGTCTGCTGTATTGGCCCGTTTCTCGGTAGCGCTGGATCGCTCTTCGGACAGGTGTTTCTGGTAGACCAATAATACGAGCTGCATATCTTTGACTCCTTCCATCTTCTACCAAAGCCACAACTCTAGCTACTTGAATTGGTCTAATTTGCACCGGTATTTTCTTTTAGAACGTTAACTGAATTTTTTTTTCACGAGAATTTCAACGAGAATTTTGACGTTTCAGTGTTAACCGTTACCATAGCCTCCTTGTTAAATATCAAACTTAGAGAGGTGATTCAAAGAAGAGAATATTGAAAAAAGAATGGTAAACACCGTGACCAACCTAAGAATTAAATACAAATAAAATTTCACTCCACAGCGTCATAATCGGTTTTTAAAGGCTGTATATATTAAAAAATACATTTTTTATGGAAAGCCAATTACAAAATAGTCATCCGCAAGAATCGCCCTTTCAAACAAAAAAAAATTAACAAAATCGATACGCTGGTTTAAAAGTTATTGAACATCAAATTTGGGACAAAATCTAATTGGGACAAAATCTAGTCTATTATTTGTGTAATTTGATGAGATGAATGTCAATAGCATTAGTTTGCAACCTGTCTATGAGAAGGAAACCTCAAAAATCAAACCCTGAACTCTGAACTCTGAAATGTGTTTCGATAGTCACAAGTAAGCTTCAAGCTGAAATAAGTAGAGTTATGTAGAGTCAAATCACTAGAAGGTTTTAAACTATGTACTATTATATTTTTGTTTCAAATCTTGCAATAGCTTTTTCCACTACTTCCCAATGAGCTATAGACTTGAAGTTTGATAGGTGTATGTATAGTGTTCCGCGGACAATATATGAAATATTTATAAATATAATTTTCAAAACATTCGTGACCTCAAAAAAATTTCCAGAAATAATTTAAGCTCTTGTGATATTATAGGTGAATATTTTTCCTATAAAAAATTGTTAAAATATATCTTCCATTTCCAACTTGAACAAAATCTAAACAAATAGACGAACAATAAATGTTAAATACGGTTAGTTGACCGAATGCGTCAAATTATTGTAATTTACAACATAATGTGAATCATTTACTAATAAATTCCATATATCTGGCTGATATACATTGCAAATAGTAGGTAATTTTAGAAAGGTAGGTTACAATAATTATATTAATCCAAGGAAACATCTGACCAACTAACACCTTGAGTTTTTCACACTAATATATTAGTTAATCTTTGAAATAGTTAATAAGCTGTAACCGCAAGTTTTTTGCGGATCTTTTTCACGTAACAAGATAATAAGGTTCGGTATTAGTGTATCAAAAATCCGCTCTAATTCTGTTAGAGAACAAAAATACCTAGTACCTGTTTCATTCATTATAATCAGCCATGTGGAAAATAAATTCGCTTATTTATTACTTAAACAATTTGAAATAAATCACATGTTACGTCGGTTAATTGACGACTTCCTTTAAGTTTCACCTGGGGCTTCCAGGTGCTATAGAACGCTCTAGAGTCTAGAGTGAAAAAGTCTACACCCGTTCAAAGGCAGGCATCTCTGGCGTAGTTCATTGTGTCGGGAAGGCCTAAGGTATAGTTAGTTATAGGTATTACATTCTATAATATTATTTCAAGTTGGTTTATTTTTTGATCTCCAGATGGAAATAATTGTTAATGCAATTATGCTTGAGGTTGATATCAAACATTAAATATTTCAAATCATATTTTATGAAAATGTTATTTTAATAAAGCACTTCCGCAATTCTCAATAATTACATATATACACAATTTCTCTGGAGGCATACACAGAATTGTATATCCTTCCAAGACTGGCAGGCTGCCTGGTATATTATTGAAATTCTCCAAGATTTTGTTGTCCCTTATGTTGAATAATCTTTACATTCCCAAAAAACGTGTTTCATTTACGCCAAAATATTTATTTTTTTATTAAAAACATAATGTTTTTAACATAATTTTTGGCAAATAAACGTTCGGCGGGTCAGCTAGTAATTTAAATACTATTAAAATGGTACGTTTGGCCACACTCGAACCTTGAGCTGTCACTAGCATGTATACAGTGCGTTAGGAAAGTAACGCACAAATTCGATATTTCTTAAGACTGATGTTTCTATTTAAAATTCTCGGACTCTTCGATTTTTATTTTTAATTCCGCTTATTTTTATGTAATGTACAATAAAATGGCGCTCTATATACAGGGTGAGTCAGTTTTTTGTAGACAAACTTTAACAGGGGATAGAACGCACGTTTTTAAAAAGAAAAGTGCCTATAAAGATATGGCCTATCTAGCTTCCTAAGGAAGATACAGGGTGTTAAAATTTAATTTTTTTTTACATTAATGTGTAATATTTTCTGAACGGAATGATATATTCACTAAATATTTTACACATATCTTAACCTGCATAGGATCAACATGTTGTATTGTTCCTGTCGAAAATACTATAGTGGATGTTACTTTTTTCGGGTACTTCGGATATTCTGCATAATGGAACTTTTTTTTCGTACGCCACTGACATTATCTGATACATATTTCTAAAATAACGGCCCCTTAGTAACAATTTTGATCTCTTGTAATTTTGCTCTAACTATTACAGTTTTCGAGATATTGGCCGTTGTTTCTCTGACAGTGTAATGTCGTTATTATATTTTTTTTCTCGAATTTTCTTTATGAAATGAGATTTTTCATGTTTGGGGGATAATGCCTATTAATTAAGGCGCATAAAACAAGCGGTAAGAATGTTCAAAAACTTGCACAGTGGCGGGGTGGAAGGGGTGCTCCACCCCTGGGTGCTCCACCCCTTTCGTAAACAGAACATCTACGCCAAAGACTATTTTAAAAAAAAACTGTTATTTTCATTATCTACATACAGTTTAACAAAAATAATGTCCCTTCTTCTGTTTCGAAATTCCTGTGCGGTTCCTAGTTATTTTGATTTTTAGTGTTTGATGTGGTACTAAATTAAGTAATTTATTTATTAGCAATAATAATTATCGGCTAAATATTTAATTCTTTCAACGAAACCTACCTAAATATGGTGTGTTAAGGATTCTAAAAAGCCGAAATCTCTTATTCTTTATCTTTTTCCAATGTAGTCAAAATAAATATTTGTTATATCAAGCCTTACTCAAATACAATACTTTTATATGTTGAAATCTGTTAAATTACAAATGTACTTACAATACAATAGATTATTGTGCAGTTGCCAAAAGTCTTAAAAATTTCCTTTAAGTTTTATTAAACTTGTGCATGTACCAATTTCTGTTTCAATTTTTGTTGTTGTTTGCTAAATAATTTCCATTTAAAACTAGCGTATTTGTAACTGTACGTAATAATTGCAACAAAATATTATACTCCTTGGAAAACAAGTAAGCATTATGCCATATTTTGAAACGACAGTTTGACGTATTACAAGTTTATCTACCCGAAGTACCCGAAGTACCCGAAAAAAGTAACATCCACTATAGTATTTTCGACAGGAACAATACAACATGTTGATCCTATGCAGGTTAAGATATGTGTAAAATATTTAGTGAATATATCATTCCGTTCAGAAAATATTACACATTAATGTAAAAAAAAATTAAATTTTAACACCCTGTATCTTCCTTAGGAAGCTAGATCGGCCATATCTTTATAGGCACTTTTCTTTTTAAAAACGTGCGTTCTATCCCCTGTTAAAGTTTGTCTACAAAAAACTGACTCACCCTGTATAGTACACGGAAATAGTACTTTTTAGAAGAAATAATTTATAGTTTTCATATTACCTGAATTATGTTTCTAATGGGAGTAGGAATAAATCTCCAAAAAGTTCCCACGTGGCCGATGTCCGCAACATCCCTTATTCTGCAAGAAACCACCCCGGATGGTACATTTTGCCGGTTTTTCTCAATTTCCTCGTAAACTGTTATTCAAACGTAAAAAATGCATAGAACCAAAAATGTTCGCCATTAAATTCTACACAAAAACTGTTCTATAAGCATTTTAGTTAATCCTCTCTGAATTTCCGCAAATAATGTTCAAAGTTAGGTGTAGTTTTCAACATGTAAAATGTGGCTTTAATTGTAGTGATTTTCATAGTTCTACTGCTATAATATCCCTACATAGGTATTATCTAAGTCAAATTTTAAAATTTGACAGGGATTTTAGAGCATAAAATAATGCATTTTCTAATTTGAGCTCGTTTCCACACCACCCATGAGGTAGAGCTCCTGGCACTTTTTTTTAAAGTGGTGTCCCCAGTAGGTCTAATCCACTAACAAGTATTTTTATTTATTTGTTGGGTCCTCTTCATTTAACATCTCGTCAGGTGGTGCATTCAAGCAACCCTGTCCATGGCAGTTGGAGCACATGGTTGAACAATGTAATCCAAGTCTAAGACATCCACATCGCTTACCACAACCCTTTTTACAGCTGCACGATATAACTTTTAGAACAGAAATCGGAGTGAAAACTGGTGATAAAATGTTGCCCATCTTTTTCCAACCCCACTGCGTTGGCTGTATATCTTTTCCTCGCCAAGATTGAATTTGTTGAAATACCCGGTAAGAATGCTGTTTTAATGCTGCGAATGTTGGTGGCCATCTAGACAAAATTACAGCACGATTGGATTGGCCAACCAACTTATTAAAAGAAATAAATCTGTAGCTATTCAAAGAAGTTTCTTTTCGTTCAGCTTTATATAACGCAAGTGTGAATTTCTCACCAGCACTTTCAATTTGCTCTTTCGTAAATTGTGAACTGTTGAAAATATGTACATCTTCCAAATCCTTTCTCTTGTTTAATATACTTACGATTTGAGATTTTCCTTTTCCGAAAAAAGCGGAAGTGGTATCACAACCACTAAACGCATGTGCAAAAAGAACAGTTTCTTTAATATTTTTAATAACATTGCATATCAGAAGATCTATAAAACCTTTTCTTTATATTTCCTAGGGCTGGTTTTAAAAACAAAATATCCTTACCTTGAGGAGCAAGAGCAATAATAAGGGAGATAAGATCGACATCCTGACCAATTACAACCACAGTGTCGTGTTGACTTGATAGATCGATGGAGGTTTTAATGATCAGTAAGCCAGCATCGTCTAAAGCAGTAAAAGAATTAATATTCTCAGAATTTAGCCTCTCGACAAGTTGAGAAATTATACGATCTTTGTTAGCTATATTACTTAACAATGTCTTTTGTTGACCGTTAATTGGTGTGTTTTCACTGAATGCAATTGTAGCCGAAGTTCGCTTCAGGAGTCGTTTTTGTCGTTCAAGACTCTTTGTACTACTGGAATTATCAGCATATCCATCAAAAACTACAGTTACATAGTGACCATAGTGTTTACGTATAAAGTTAACATAGGCCGAGTAAATGTCACGAAATGTACCCTGTTTTGGCCATACCATACGGTGAATCAAATTACCACCATCCACTACAAATTCGCAATGACCGCTCAAGTCAGCAGTTCGTTCTGGAACTTTGTTAAAAATTTCATACAAGGATGATTTCTTCGTTTTCCTCATTAAACTTTTTTCATCAAATAAAGAAGCGGGAACAGAGGCCAGTTCAAAACTAAAACATGATTTTAATTCTGTTGGGGAATTGGACGGTGCAGAGTATTCTCTAATAGCTGAGTCGTATAGATTTGAATTAGATCGTCGTCTTTAATTTTGACAGAATTTGTAGTAGATGCGATTGCATCGATGAGATCTGCATAATATACATTCGTCAATTTTACTGTGCTGCGACTAAAATATAACAGTATACGTATGTAAGATCGCTGAACTTCAAGAATAATTCAGTAAGGATTAGCTAAAATATGTATAGAACAGTTTTTGTGTAGAATTTAATAGCAAACATTTTTGTTTCTATACATTTTTTACGTTTGAACAACGGTTTCCGAGGAAATTGAGAAAAACCGGTACAATGTACGATCCGGGGATGTTGTGGACACTGTACAATTGGGAACTTTATAGGGTTTGGTTCCTGACCCCATTAGGAATATGTATACGTAATATGAAAACTTTATAAATTATTTCTCCTATTCCATGTTGATATGTTTAATTTACGTATACGTAAACTCATCGATAATCTTTTTAATTGCCAAAAATATATTTTTCCGGCAGATTCTTGTAGACGAACTCTTTATGGGTTCAGAAATATAACATACCATATTTTCATTTTGAGAAACAGAGGTTTAAACGAATAAAAATTTAGTCATGACAACTCTACGAGTACACATAAATAACATACTGCTCCATTGAAAATAACAATTGGAAGAAGTGTGCTATGGCTCGCTTGAAACAAAACACTAAGATGACAGTAAATAATGTGGTCACTGTCAAAAGTGTTAATCATTAGACGCAAAGATGTTAAAAAAATTATCGATGATTATCGAAATTTAAAAAAATTATCGATGATTTCATATCCGAAACACCTAGAGCGTAATCTTATTGTATGTTACATCAATATAAGCAGAATTAAAAATTAAAATCGATGTGTCCGAGGATTTTAGATAGAAACGTCAGTCTTAAGAAATATTAATTTATCCGTTTAGAACAGCGAAATTGGGAGGTCGCTTAGTATTCGAGAAAAAAATCTATCTTGCGTAGAACTAAACCGGACTTGATGCGATTCATAAATTAGGTGATTGTGTACACGAAACCACGATTTACGACATTTTTTTGGTGGTCAAGACTTTTTTTATTTCGAAAAAACTAGAAAAAAACATGTTTTTGTGAAACGTGTTTTTTAACGTCTTCACTATCATATCTCTATAGTAGTCAACGCGCGGGGTAAAAGCGTCTGGAAATGAAGTTCGTCCGATTTTTACAGGTAAAAAGCAATTGATAAGTGGATTCGATGCAGTTGGGGGTATGTAACAACCCCTATGATTCGTCTGGCGATATTTATATTCATTTATATAAATTTATTCATAACATTTATATTCGCGCGCTTTACGTTGTTTAAGCGTGATTGCGCTAAACAAAATCGCCTGTCGCTCGCTTGAAACGCGACTTTCGAATTTTAACATTTGCCGTAATTTGTTTACTTCGCGATAACTCGGAGACGAGCGAAAATTTCGAAAAAATGATAAGAACAAAAGTTGTTGAATGGAGTCTCAGGATTCTCAACTTTTATTTTTTTGATAACGCTATAAATAACCGATTAATTGAGAAAAAGGTGCTGGGTCTACAAGACGCGAGAGCCCGGCCCTCGCTTACCTGCCCCACCACATTTGATTTTCGTTCTCTATCTCGCCCATTCAATTCGCATCGAGCGTTGTTCTACTTCACAATGCATCATTGCGACATCGCGGGTAATAAATTATCACTGAGTTCTACTCAAAATCCAAATCATGTTTTGGGCATTAAATTTATACTTGTACGCAGAAATCTCTTCAGATTTATCTTCTTGTCATAGTGACACGGTGACAAAACATGAAAATTTTGCGGCACCGTAACTGTTTGGACAGTTTTGATGTGACGGGGTAAACATCCTTTTCTCCTGAGTTTGGATCGTGCTGAAAAGCAACCATTTGTGTTGCATGGAACGTATTTCGGCCATCCAGAGTATCTTCCAGTGTGTCAATATTATCTGCAGCAAATTGCACGAAACAATTTTGGCGCAGATTAGGCGGAATAAAAATGCAATTGTTGTGTAAATAATTATCGACTTCCGTTTGAGCCATAGTCGTCCTTATTGCCAAAACATCTGAATAACTAATACTGTGCCCACACTGATGTAAAAGAGACAAGTTTTTTGGAGAGCGTCGCTTGATGCACGCTCAGACCAATTGACACTTGCTTTGGAGTGACGTTCTGAAATCTTGATTGGCAAAATACGATGTCTTGTGCAATACTCAAAATTTTCATGTCCTTGTCTTCGTCAGCATAATCACACAGTAACAAGCTCATTAACGTGTACAAAGAATCTGGGACACACTTCTTCATGTTAATATGAGTTGCCACCATATTTAGCGCAGAAAGAAATGACTGTTCTTGTAACACAGGTTTATAGTCGATTTCTTGTTCCTTTAGAACTATTCTATTTCCCCCAAAGTTACAGCTTTGCATGGGAAAATAAGGGATGATTCATTTCTCTTATGAGCTCGACCAATTTCTACGCGATCTCCAAAATTATTTTTAAATTTTCGTATAAAGTGATCTCGACTGATTAATCCTCCCAAGTCGACATATCGTTTGAATACCGTCGCGGAACTGAATACTTTAGACACCTTCTACACTTTTATACACCTTCTTCGATCTCAGCAATGACTCTAATCCATGCATTATCCTTAGATTGAGTTGCTTTGGACGTTGAAGCTTTATCAGGTTCTGTCACTGACTTTTGATATAATTGGCAATGATGAACTAAGCAGTTGCTGTGATATTTCACTTCAGCAGCAATCAGATCGAGTGGCCCAATTTTCTTCGACAAATCATTATTCGAATTTGCTATTAAGCGAATTTTTTCAGTACAATTGTCTGTCATGATTTGAGAGATCGAAGCATCTTTGCGACGTTTTTGGCAAAACACAAAGATTTATATTAAAATTTGGTCTAGCAGTACGTAAATTTGACTTGTAAGTAGGTAAATTCTCAGTCTTTTCATTCTCCTGTGCGGGTTTCTTTAAAATAGGGATACTTTTAGAGCTTGTAAATGACGAATAACAAGTCTGATGCCAAGTTGCGGATTGTATTGAACTTAATTTCTCAAAATTAAACAAAGGTTTTCCTAAAAAGACCCATTATAAAAAATAGTTTTACATAACTACATGCAAATTATGTGTTACCAGGACCCTGTTTACGACTCTCTAGCGCTTGTTTGAAAGTTAAAATTGTCCTATCAGTACTATTCACCAATTTACCACGTTTATTGCAAAATATGCATTCTGTACGTTTCCTCCTTTTACATTTTAATTTAAATTTCAGGTCAATATCTTGATCACTACTACTGGCGGACGTGGAACTTTCCATATCTACTTTAAAAAACTATCTACTAATCGAGGAAAAATTGAAATACAAAATTAAATCAATTTCTTTGCAGCACCCCGTTTACAAGCAAGTCCGTTCAAGTCCCACATCACTCATCTGCGACAACGCTCGATGCGAATTGAATGGGCTAGATAGAGAACGAAAATCAGATGTGGTGGGGCAGGTAAGCGAGGGCCGGGCTCTCGCGTCTGGTAGACCCAGCACTGTTTCCCAATTAATCGGTTATTTATAGCGTTAGCAAAAAAATAATTCAATTCAACAACTTTTGTTGTCATCATCTTTTCGAAATTTTCGCTCGTCTCCGAGTTATAGCGATGTAAACAAATTACGGCAAATGCTAAAATTCGAAAGTCGCGTTTCAAGCGAGCGACAGGCGATTTTGTTTAGCGCAATCGCGCTTAAACAATGTAAAGCGCGCGGATATAAATGTTAATTATTCAACTATCCGATATACAATTAAAAAAATTCATTTTGTAAATTTTTGGAAAAAAATAGTTTTTTGCTTACAATTATCGCTTGGACACGAATATCGCCAGACGAATCATAGGGGTTGTTACATACCCCTAACTGCATCGAATCCATTTATCAATTGCTTTTTACCTATAAAAATTCACAGATTTCGCAATCCTTGCAACTATCGGAGACATTGGAAATGATAACAAAATATATGAAACATAATATACCGATTCTTTTGAGTTGTTTCGAATACGTCAAATACTATGGTGCGCGTGCATGCTTATGGCAATTTCCAGATTGGCTTTAGAATGCTTATGTTTATTAAGTGTTTATTAGTAGTGTTTGGCGTACGATTGGGTCCTTAGCATTTTATAAATTTAGAATAACACGTTAGTTAATAATTTAATATAATATTGAGTATGGATACTGTCACAATTTGCTACAAGAATGCGCAGAACGTACTACGCACCGAGTTATTGTCTCATTATCAATATAAGTTGCGTTGTATTTATCTTACCTGCTTGCTCTAGCAGGATAGGTCTATTAACTGTTTATTATACACACAAGGTTATATATAAATTTAAACATAATTTTTTAGCATTTTATTTTTGAAAAACTTAAGTATTACTAATATAATACACATCTCAATTTACGAGTTAGTTATGTAGTAAGGAATAATAAACATAATTTTTAATTAACCAACTTATATTGGATTTGCAGTTAAACTTAAAAAAACAATCACAGATCTTACATATTACGCAAGTATCGCAGGCGTATTGAAAATACCAGACACAACTGGTAAATTTTCTCAATTGAATTGAATAAAAATAAAACTCAGTTGTGTTACGATTTTTTTGTTCGTTTGACCCTGAAGGTCTGGTCGTTTTAAACAGGTTATCTTGCATGGGGTGGTCAAAAATTACAGTTTTTGTTTTCGAATGAATGCTATTCTTTAAAAAAGTTTTTGTTTGCCCAAAAATAGTGATGATTTTGTCAAAAATTGTGTTGTATACACAGGATGGTTAAGAATTACAAAATCTTAAAATTTGAAAAGAGGAAACTGTTATTTTTGATCATCCCGTATAAAAACAATTGTGGCTAAATCATCATTAGTTTGTTATACGTGGTGATCAAAAAGTACAAACTTTACTCTTGAATTGATTTTGTAATTTTTGACCACCCCGTATAATAAACATAATTTTTGTCGACATTACTTTAAGCAAGCAAAAACTTTTATAAATAATAGCGTTTTCCCGAAAACTAAACATTTTTTGATATTTTGTAATTTGTGACCACCCCGTATAAAAAATATGATTTTTGTCGACATTACTTTAGGCAAGCAAAAACTTTTAAAAATAATAGCGTTTTCCTGAAAACTAAACATTTTTTGAGATTTTGTACTGTGCGACCACCCCGTAAAAAAATATGATTCATGTCGAAGAGTAAACTGTAATTTTTGATTACCCCGTATAAAAACAATTGTGGCAAAATCATCATTAGTTTTTTATACGTGGTGATCAAAAAGTACAAACTTTACTCTTACCGAATTTTAAGATTTTGTAATTTTTGACCACCCCGTATAATAAACATAATTTTTGTCGACATTACTTTAGGCAAGCAAAAACTTTTAAAAATAATATCGTTTTTTTGAAAACCAAACATTTTTTGAGATTTTGTGATGTGCGACCACCCCGTATAAAAAATATGATTTTTGTCGAAGAGTAAACTGTGATTTTTGATCACCCCGTATAAAAACAATTGCGGCAAAATCATCATTAGTTTTTTATACGTGGTGATCAAAAAATAGAAACTTTTCTCTTACCGAATTTTAAGATTTTGTAATTTGTGACCACCCCGTATAATAAACATAATTTTTGTCGACATTACTTTAAGCAAGCAAAAACTTTTATAAATAATAGCGTTTTCCTGAAAATTAAACATTTTTTGAGATTTTGTAATGTGCGACCACCCCGTATAAAAAATATGATTTTTGCGGATTTTTATCGAAGATAACTGTGATTTTTGATCACCCCATATAAAAATATAATTGTGGCAAAATCATCATAAATTTTTAATACGTGGTGATCAAAAGGTGCAAACTTTACTCTTACCGAATTTTAATATTTTGTAATTTTTGACCACTCCGTATAATAAACATAATTTTTGTCGACATTACTTCAGGCAAGCAAAAACTTTTGTAAGTAATAGCGTTTTCCCGAAAACTAAACACTTTTTGAGATTTTGTAATTTGTGACCACCCCTTATAAAAATATGATTTTTGTCGACGTCATTACTAATTTTTGAGCAAGTATAAGCTTTTATAAACAATAAAATTTTCTTGACAATGTATAATTTTATACGTGGTGATCACAAAAGTACAAACTTTACTCTTACCGAATTTTAAGATTTTGTAATTTTTGTCCAACCCGTATAATAAACATAATTTTTGTCGACATTGCTTTAGGCAAGGAAAAACTTTTATAAATAATGGCTTTTCCCGAAAAGTAAACATTTTTTGAGATTTTGTAATTTGTGATCACCCCGTATAAAAAATATGATTTTTGCCGTCGTCGTTACTATTTTTTGGACAAGTAAAATTAACGGAATTACTACTTATACTTGAACAGTTTTGATATTACAGGTAAAACTAATATTCATAAGATTAATAATTAATAAAAACTAGCGGCCAAGTGACCCAGGCAGCTTTCACGATGGGGAATTATGCAGTGAATGCTGTCAGGCATTCTTTTTTATTTAAAAAATTATAAATAAGAAACAATTTAAATAATAAATTCATTATTCAAATTCATCAGTTTACTCTTTTAAATGTGTATGCTGCTGAATGTATATTCTTAAAACGCGGCCGCTCATTAGCTAAATCAGAATCTCTTATTTAGTGATTTATGATTTCATTTTTGCTATCATAATTGACAATGGGAACCTACTCATGTTGTATATACTACAAATTCGTGTAAACACTAACGCCCGGTGTCGACTCTTTTAGGATAGGACCGTACCAGCTGAGCGATATGTTTATTGTTTATGTTAGATAGACGTATTTAATTGCCTTCAGGGCGAGACAGTTTCGATAACTGTAAAGTATTTATGGGCTGCTTTGACGGCCCTACGAATGGAATAATATGTAGATGTTTTGTTAGTTAGTTTAGAATAATATACGTTTGTAGCCTACACTTGTTCTTTTATTTTAATTATCGTCGGGCATTCGTTTGCACTCGAATTATTAAATTTATGAAAATTATGATTATGAAAATATCCCGATTATTCCCATCACTACTAGCAATGCGCCACCTGTTCCAATATAGCTGCACTGAATACTCCCCACTCCCCAGTACTCTTCACGCCGCTAGAAGGCCGATCGCTGCGATATCTACATGTATTGCGTCACTCGATCGCGACACCGCTGTCTTTTGGCCTTGAACGAAAACTTCTAACTTGGTACCCATATATACTCTTGTCTAAACATAAACATTTCCAATGTTAAAATCGGACGGAAAGCACATTTTGACCGCGCGTACACTCTACTACTAAACATAATTATTGTAATATCGAGCTTATTTCTTTTTAAATTAAAGTAGCGCTTCTCACATGTACAACTCGATTATACCATATGTTTTTCAATGTGTTTAAAAAATAACAAACTTAGTCTTGTTATTTTCGTTAATGTATTTTTTAGCAATCGAGAAAAAAAATTATTTATGGAAACTTGTCTATACATGCTGCGAAGCAAATGAAGCCAATAATTGAAAAAAGTTTATAAAATCATAATTTTTCATGTGCGAATGATAGTATGTCGTCAGCGATTTTTTTAAAGCGGCCCAAACCCATATTCTGGCGCGCCCGCGTACACTCACTACTTACCGCCGCGGCTGCCGAATATTAACCTTGTAGAGGAGCGAAATTCGTGCCGGGATGCTCATACATGCAAAACTTTTTGAAGGTATAATGTGATGCTGGATAGTCGGGGTCGCCGTGTAATGCCCTAATGACATTCGAATGAAACTCGCCACGAACAATTAAAACGTTTATTTGGTATTGACATCGTATTGGATAGTAACACAGCACAGAATGTATAATGTGCAGAATGAATGTCTTAGAATGTATTAGAATGAATGTCTTAGAATGTATTAGAATGAATGTCTTAGAATGTATTAGAATGAATGTATGCGGGTGACCTAGTTACCGCCTTATATAACGTTGACTAGGTCAGTATGTATGTATCTACAATAGTTGCATTAAGTCGGCCTTGATCTGAAGAATGTCTTAGTTGGCAATTTTACTGGATATGTTTACAACGCGTGAACTAGTTTTACTTTATATACAATAACAAATCATAAATATGATATTGAATAACAAATAAGATATTGAGAGCACGTGTGGCCGTTATGGCACTACAATAACATACATTTTTAATTAAGTAAAATATTAATGAATTAATATTATACATAGTTTGTTTTAGGAGTTAATGCAAACGTTAATTCAATTTTGGAAAAATATATCACAATAATTATTATATTTTAATTAGGTTGGGCTACTATTTTTTCTAGTAATTTTTGTCGCATGCATATTAGCTCACTCATAGTGTAATTACCTATATAGGAACATTCGTAAACTCGCTGCATTATTAAAAATCACCTTAAAACATATATTTATTGTTTTATTTATATTATGTGTAAACACTATACATTATATTGGTAGTAACTAAAAACTTTCCATCATAACTTTCCGATATATTACTTTATACAATTATTATTGCATAATTTGCATTTGCACTCATCACAACATTTAAGTCCTTCTTTTATGCAGGTATATTTTTTATTATCACAATTTTTGTCGTAACAATACAGACTTAAACATTGTCGTATATTTTCGGGAAAAGGTTTTTGTGCCTAAAAAATTGGATTCCAGTGATCATCAACCACCCGTAGCATACAACGTCAGCAAGCTGCATTTTTGCGATATTACTACTGTACCATATTCGGATATTCGTAACAGAAGCATACATCAGAAATAATAATATATTATTGATCTTAGTACCACCATTATTAAAAATAAATATTAGTAATATCGTGGTGATTAATCATAGAAACTACATATTATAATAAAAATAATACATAAGTAGATACATAAATTATGTAGATTTGTACACATTGTTATGATACAAAAAAATTAATAAGGTATATTACCTCAAGAAATGTTGATAAAAAGCTTCATCAGCTGGAGGAAACTCCGAAGAAACTTTATTTGTTTATTTGATTCTTAAACGCAGCTGATTGAGTGCGATAACACTGGAATCCTTATTTTTGTACAACAGAATATCCTGTAACTACTTGCAGTGCCTCTTGCTGAGATAGTAGCGGCATTTCTGATAATACTTTAAGAATGTCTATGTTCTTTTTCAAAGCGTCAAATGCACTTTTTTCCCAATATTGTAAAAAGCACATTTTGTAAAAAGTAGTGTCACATCCTGTCAGACAATGTACTACAAGAAGACATGAAGAAATGTTTTTCCCAAATATTTTATAACTCTATCAATTTATATAAAACGCGTGTTGGTACTATGACCAAGTTGCACATACCTATAACGTAATTGTATTTAAATCGGGCATAGTGGCATATAAGTGAATTGTCAAAAGTAATACAGTGGTATCCACTGATTTTACCAATATGTTTTTACTGAATTTAGATTCATATAAAATGTGTAAAATTATGCGGGTATCTGCCTCCTCCTTGATTATTATATAAATCATTTAACATTTGTATTGAAGTTTGTTTACTCATTAATACAACCTTTTCGGGGTCCTCAAAACCACCTGCAATGATAACACTTCCATCTCCTTTAGAAATTCAGAACAGTTTTGATTAACGTATTCTGTCACAATTGCAATAAAAACTTTTGCTTTTCCCCGATTTTAGGAAATCTCGATACTTATGTACTTTTATTACTTAGGTTAATTCCAGCAGATTTTTTCATTTACTCAAAACTTCTGTAATGGCTTCAAATTCTTCGCAGCATGTATGTAAAAATTTCCATAAATAAAAAAGTATGTCGCTTATCGAAAATATAAATACACCTGTAGGGAAGTAATAAATTAATTGTTATTTAAATACAATAATAAACAATATTCAGTAATGATAATGATACTGTTGGAAGCGCCTAATTCTGTATTCGAAAAATTTAAAAAAAATGAGACTGATAGCTTACTTAGATCTGGAGATATCACGATGTAAACGTAAAAAACACGGTTTTTAAAAATCTGCGATTTTTTACACTATTTGATTAAAATTAGGTTGAAAGTTTTAATTTATTTTGTTGCACGCAATATACTACACTAATACACTCTGTGATGATATATATGTAATTAATAAAATATCAAACACAAAGTGTTAGCATTTAAAATTGTTTGTATGTTTATTATGTATATAATTGTTAGTATGTTTCTATGTCGCTTTATGTTTCTATGTTTATATATATTACATAGTGGTCATACTAAATGAAGACACAGTGGCTACAGCTTACATATAAAATACCAGTGGCTACTGTACCCCACATGGAATGAAGCAAATAATGTCATAAAAAAGGCGGTCGTAAAAAGAAATACGTTTCTAACAGAAAAACTAGTAATGAATCAAATTCAAGAGGCACTTATGAAAGATATGAGAAGCAAAGCTTAAAGCGAAAAAAGATTAAGCCAAAAAAATTTCAACAAAAAAATTAAATGATTGCCGAATTATATGAGACAAGCAGCAGTGAAAGTGAAGGCGATATGTCTAACGGATTACGATGATGATATTTTAAGTGATTTGAAGTGAATATAGGAATAAAAATATATGTCTTGGTCAAATTTGAAACCATGAAGACCCTGATGTATGTCGGCCAGAAAGAAGAAATAAATTTGGTATTTCTGAATGTAAAGGATGAAGCAGCAGCAGTAATAAGAGAAGATGTTGTTGAAGTTCTTTCCTCTTTAGCACTAATAGAATGCAAAGTTTATATGAGTTTAATGTAAATCTAAGTAGCTAGTAGATAGTATAAAAATATCTTGTGTTATTTAATATTTATCCTTATTGCCAAGAAGTTCAAATATTTTGTTTGAAGCTAGTGGCCACTGTTACCCAGTCATATAGCCACTGTGTCCTGTGCACGGATTTGTTATAATTTAGAATTTTGTATTTTGTTCCTTAATGCTTTATGTTACTGAATAATAACTACTTTTTCGATATAGAAAGTCCTGTACACCAAAAAAATGTCTAAACACCAATTCTAACTTCCAAAAAACCTACTTCAAATAACACATAACTTGTCGTCTGGTTCTCTCGATTTCGCCCTATTAGTTACTTTCCTAACACACTGTATATAGAGCTGTATATACTTAATAAGTTGTAAACATGATGGTACTCGTTTCATATTATTCTACCCAATTATATTGTTATTTAATCTAAACAGAAATTAAAATCTATAAGACCTATTAGATCAACTGTATGAAACCAGTGGCGCAGCTAGCAAATATTCTTGGGGAGGGGCGAGTCTCCTAGTCAAATTTTATTTTCGAAGCAGTAGCATCATAACATGGTATTATTCTATGAAGATACAAATTGAAAAGTGTGTTTTTATTAAGATCTATTAAGCGGCGAAAAACGTATAAAAAATAATAATACAAGTATGATTTTTTATTGGCTGCTGAGCTTTGTGGGGCGGGTCATTCCCCCCCCCCGGCTGCTCCACTGGCATGTACGTACCTACCTATTTAGGAAAAATACTACATAAATATAGATAGTATCTTCGTATAATTAACAAAAATTACTTCTCTCACATTTTGTCACTTTGATAAAAAAGTTGCATGGTTTTCTATCACCGATAATAATGCCTGTTCCTCAAAAGCAGAGTAGATCTAGTAGTCGCACGTCACTTTAAAATCTGTGGTGTCAGTTATAATTTGTGAGTATTATGGAAACTATGCTGTACAACATGAGTCGATTTGGGAAAAAAACATAGAAAAGTCAATTCTGCAATCCACAAAAAAGTCATAGTCATCAATATTGGGCCAATTTACGGAGTTCTGTCAAATCCGAAATGTCAAAAATAACTCCTTTACAAAATATTTTTAACAAAAAAATGAAAACCGACTTCAAAAAAATCTATTATAAAGATAACATATTCAATCTCTCGACAGTAAGTAGCGAAAATCGAATCTCGTACTGTAAATAGTATATTACGTTTTAGTGCAGTTTTTCAGAATAGATTTTTACGAAATCGCTTTTGTTTTTTTGTTACAATATCACTACTGGATAGGGCTGGAACCTTTGATGTAACTGTAACACTCGGAGTAATTTCCACAAACACCAAAACACTTTCACTTCGCTCGACGCGCGTTTCGCCAACCAAGTTGGCATCATCCGGAGACGATTAAAACTAATCTTAAACTACAAAATCTACCATATTTATACTATTTTCAAGGTGACGTCACTAATGATATCACCGTGAAATTTACGCGTGACTAATCACGCTTCAATGATCGGTTGCTAAGCAACGCGTAAAGCGGGCTACGGTATGATATCACCGTGAAATTTACGCCTGACTAATCACGGTTCAATCATCGGTTGCTAAGTAACGCGTAAAGCGGGTTATACGGTATAGGTCCCTTGTCGCTATTCATACTACTATTACATTTTACAATTTCTATGCTCTCAAATGCATCCAATTGTCTATTATTGGTCACATTTCTAACTAATCTTAACTTACTAATATCTATTCTATGATTGTTGTCAAAAGCATGTTGTGCAACACTAGACTTATCTGTTCTTCCATATTTTAGATGAGCCATATGCTCTTTAAATCTGATGTTAATTGAAGTGCGGAGCGAAGTGAAAAGTGTTTTGGTGTTTGTGGAAACTACTCCGAGTGTTACAGTTACATCAAAGGTTCCAGCCCTATCCAGTAGTAAGATGACTTCACGGTCAACGGAACTGAATCTCTATCGCAAGTATAGTACTAAAATTAGGTTAATAGGTTCTGATATTTGGTTTCTAAAATCCTGTAAACGTCATTCTGTTTTTCCGAGTTTCATTCAAGTTAAAATTCCAAATTGTTCGAATATTTCAAATAAGGTTGCTTTATTTGCAAAACAAAAATGGCTGGACTTAGAAATCAATTATATGTACAGTAAACGGAGAATGCTTGAAATACAAGCATATGATCTTTACAAGAAGCTTACTTTTAAGTTAAATAATTTAGATGATGAACAATGGTGCGAATTTCAAAGGAACATGTTTTTATCAATCAACGCGAAATTTATCAAAAAAATGTCTTCACAAAATAAAAAATTTAAAAAATTGACTACTAATGTACCAAAAAATGTTCCTCGGAAGGTTGGAAGGCTTTTGATAAAGAAGAACTTGACCGTGGCAGGGATTGAAAGTTCAATTCAATATCTGCCTGATTCATCCAAGGGTCTCGTCAGAGTGGCTTGCAGGAACCAGATTTCTAAAAATATAATGAATAACGTAGAAATTAGAAAGTCATGCTCAAAGAATCCTAGAAAGACTATCAAAAGATTGCGTAAAAAAGACTGTCTTTATTTAAAAGCAGATAAAGGTAATAAGGTTGTTATTTTAGATAAAGAGGACCATTATGAACGGGTAAACAACCTAATTAGTAATGGTCCTTATAAAGAACTTACTAGAAACCCTTTACCAAGAATGACCACTGAAATGAAAAATGTCCTCAAATCATGTAACAACCTTATTACTCCACCTGTTAAGAATGGGTTACGTGTGTCTAACCCTACTGTACCTAGATTGTATTGTCTACCAAAAATTCATAAGCCAGGGAAGTCGGTGCGTCCAATAGTATCGTCTATTGGATCTCCGACTTACCACTTATCAAAATGGTTCACTAAGGAATTTGAAAGTTTGCCCATTACACAGCCTAGTTTTTCAGTTAAAAACTCGAATGATTTCATTGATAAGGTCAAGAATATTCAATTGCAAGACGGTGAAATTTTGATTTCCTTTGAGGTTTGTTCATTATTTCCTAGTGTACCAATTCCACAGACCTTGGACTATCTTGAGGATTTACTCGAATTAAACAACTATAGAAAAGAAGTAATAGAAGAATATATAAACCTTACAAAACTTTGTATGAAACAAAATTGCTTCCGTTTCAATGACAAGTTTTATGAACAACATGAAGGAACAGCAATGGGTAACTGTTTATCGCCTTTCATTGCTAATGTCTTCATGAGTCGATTTGAAACTGAAGCAAAAGAAGAATTCGAGTATTTTCCTAGGATTTGGCTTAGGTATGTGGATGACATTTTTGCCGTGTTTGACACTAAGATTGTGGATGTAGAAAACTTCATTTCCAAATTAAATAGTCGTTTCACTTCTGTAAAGTTTACATATGAACTAGGAAATAATGGAAAACTTCCATTTTTAGATGTATTAGTAATTAAAAATAGTGACAATATGTTAGAATTTTATATATATATATATATAGAAAATGTACCAGTACCATCAGATATATCCCTAATGACTCTCACCACTGCTATCAACATAAAATGGCAAGTTTTAATTTTCTTGTACATCGTTTACTAAGTTTCCCTCTCAGTAATGAGAGGTTTGAAAAAGAAAAAGTATTAATTAAAGATATAGCTGTGAGTAATAGTTATCCTAGAGATATAGTTGAAAAACTAATTAGGAAGCGTAAATTTAAGGACACACTTCGTAATTCTACGACCTTTCAAAAGGATATAGAGGCTCCAAAATATGTTCCAAACATATAAAATCCAAAGGATAAAATTGTTCCAAATGAAAGGTCTGGGATTTACGAAATTAGTTGTAATGATTGTGATCGAAAATATGTTGGACAAACGAGACGATCAATTAACATCAGATTTAAAGAGCATATGGCTCATCTAAAATATGGAAGAACAGATAAGTCTAGTGTTGCACAACATGCTTTTGACAACAATCATAGAATAGATATTAGTAATTTAAGATTAGTTAGAAATGTGACCAATAATAGACAGTTGGATGCATTTGAGAGCATAGAAATTGTAAAATGTAATAGTAGTATGAATAGCGACAAGGGACCTATACCGTATAGCCCGCTTTACGCGTTGCTTAGCAACCGATGATTGAACCGTGATTAGTCACGCGTAAATTTCACGGTGATATCATACCGTAGCCCGCTTTACGCGTTGCTTAGCAACCGATCATTGAAGCGTAATTAGTCACGCGTAAATTTCACGGTGATATCATTAGTGACGTCACCATGAAAATAGTATAAATATGGTAGATTTTGTAGTTTAAGATTAGTTTTAATCGTCTCCGGATGTTGCCAACTTGGTTAGCGAAACGCGCGTCGAGCGAAGTGAAAGTGTTTTGGTGTTTGTGGAAACTACTCCGAGTGTTACAATATCACTGATTGGCAAAATAATTTCGTTAGACAGAAAAATTTATCCGAAAACAAAGCTCATGTGGTTTTACTACCGTTGATATATAATATTCATCTCTTTTGTTAATAAAATACTATCGACTCTAGAACGCTGTCAAATCTCCGAGTATAACTTGCGGGGTCCGTTTGTTTAATGGTACATACTACACCTTGCAGACGGTGTGCAAACATAATAAAACATATCGATCTGTATTAATATATAGTTGGCGGTCGGAGAACAGTAGCGAGGGTTTAAGATTTATGCAGCAGGCCATAAATGCTGGTATTAGCAATCAAATCTGGCCGGCCATCATAAAGTCGAGGGTCCGCGCTCGTAAACATGTGTCCTCCGCTTCCTATATTGACAAATTTCAGATTTCATACGAGACGCTAGTGGGGCCATCGCCGCAGGACTGGACTAGCAAATAATCAAAATCATATCTGCAATTATGGATGGGATAATAAGTAAAATCCGGAACTTTTAAAGTAAATATTTACCTGTTTTCTCAATCTTATAATCATAATTTATAATTTGCGGTAGAAAAAAAAGAAAAATATCGGTTCTGTCCAATTCTGAACGCGGATTCTTATTCAGAATGCTTCGGTTAAGACTTTCAAGTAAATGCATTGTGTGATTTCATTTAACAGTGAATTTTTCCTTATATGTGGCATTGCTTGACGCCATTTTTTCTCCGCCATATTTGATTTATGTGGTTTAATATCATGGTACAAAAAACCAATCATTTATTACCATAACGATATATGATCTATCAATATATTCGCTCGATACTGTTTCCGCCTAAATTTCACTGTTTTTTTTATATTTTATTACATTTTGAAGTTAAACGGAGCCGCTATTTTGGATTTCGGATTCATAATAACCTCTATATGTAATAAATGATAGAAACTAAACATTTGAGGTCAATATAATCACGTTAAGCGTCAAAAACTGTAGCCAAAGTCTTGATGTTTCGTAAATTTTGTGGTTTCAGCCGCCAACTTGGATTCGCCATGTTGGATTTCGCCAACCAACTTATCCAACTTTTTAGGGCTGTCAATTACAAACAATTTTCACCCAAAACCAATCGAATCTGCTGTCATTTTTTTGTTGCTGATTTGTCACTCCAAAATCTTGATTTTTCTCTGATTCTTGACCGCGACTTTGAGCCGCCATGTTGAAATAACCCAAGGCCACACTAGTACCTAAACAGGGATCAATAACGAACATTATTTATAAGCTCAAGATCACTAAAATCCTAAAATCTATTAACATGAATGTTGGGTAGAACCTTGTTCCGTTTCATAAAGGACGTCCCATATATATATATATATATATATATATATATATATATATATATATATATATATATATATATATATATATATATATATATATATATATATATATATATATATATATATATATATATATATACAGGGTGAGTTTTAGTGCGAATTTGCTCTGTAGCGCCTTTGCTATTTATCAGAGAAAAATGTGTGTTATCCCAGGTTGCTGGTATCCTTTTTTGGCGTTTGCTAAAAATATCGGTGAATGTAGAGGGTGTTCCATATCTCCTGGACAGCAACTAACTTTCTTATTTTAATTAGAACACCCTATATATTTTTTGAAATTCGGAAAGAGCGCAAACTTTTGAGTCAAAAACATGTTTCGCGCTCTAGGCTAAACCCTAAGGTTTCGGAGATATTTACCATTTTAAGAAAAAAGTGACAGATGGAAAGGTCCGGAAGGAGCTTTATAACTTTTTTCACATGGTATATCTAAATTTAATTTTTGGCACAGCGTAAGAACATAGAGCGGTCTAAGTTCTGCAATTAAGATATAATCGAAAATAATATACCAAGTGTTACATTCTCCATGCCACATTTAGCTGATTTAAAACTGCGAAAAGTTTTTCTTTTCAAATGAAACAGCCTGTATTTTTTGTGCCCAGTTATGTAAAATTAAATTATCTTTCTTCTGGTATACCCATTGCAGGAGCTAAATTTAGCAGTTTGTGAGATATTTTCAATTTTCTTTCCAGCGAACAGATTTACCAGAATTTTGCTTTAAAAATTACATATAAAATTAGCCTTGTACTCAAAGAATTAACTTTTATCAAAAAAGATGCATTAATATATTTGAGATGGGTACTCAAGGACTCGAACAACATACGAGTAGAGTCTAATTGGTACAAAGAAGGCTTTGACAAATTTAAGAAACAAAGACAGAGACAAGTTAGTGCTGTCTTGGATATCTCCCAGACTTCGGTAGTTAAAATATTACATAAACATAAGTTCCATGACTATCTCCTGAATATGAACAAAAACTTAGTTAACAGGATTATCAAAACCGTATTAAAATACACGAAGATCAATTATTTTCCAGATATGTATTATTACTGATGAGTGTACTTTCTCTAACACATCGTAGAAATTATCACCATTACGACAATGAAAACCCTCATTTTAAAATCTCGATATAAAATCAGCAGTGGCGGCTCCTCGAGGTGGGCAATGCCCACCCTAGAATTTAAGGTATAAGAATAAACGAAAAAACATATTCAAATAAATTTTTCAATACTAAATTGTACGGGATTTAAAATTTTAACTAGTATTAGAACCACGGTATTTAATATTTATTAAAATCAAATTAATCGAAGTATTTATTATAACCTATAATAAGTAATCTAAACCTCGCTAAATGACAACTTTCAATTAAGCTGTCAGAAATTTTTAATCGAATTTTTAGTTTTGTTTCAATTTCTCAATTCGGAAAATAGTCGTAATTAAGTATTTTTTATTACAGCTAAATTCGAATATGATGTCAAAAACGAGTTTGAACTCTTGACAGCTGTCATAAAAGCTGTCAATATAAATTCATATTTTGACAAATAAAACTTTTGGGGTTTTTTATATTTAAATACAAAATACATTATAGTTTCGTCGTAAAAAAATTATGTTATTTTTGTTAAATGACAACTGTCAAATTTTTTTAATACTTTAATCCTGTCAATTACATCCCAATTAAATTTCCATTAAACTTTAAATGTTTTCGATTTCTGTAAGGAGAGATATTATTAATTTCGAAATAAATGTCCAATTAATCGAAGTATTTATTATAACCTATAATAAGTAATCTAAACCTCGCTAAATGACAACTTTCAATTAAGCTATCAGAAACTTTTAATCGAATTTTTAGTTTTTTTTCAATTTCTCAATTCAGAAAATAGTTGTAATTAAGTATTTTTCATTACAGTTAAATCCGAATATGATGTCAAAAACGAGTTTGAACTCTTGACAGCTGTCATAAAAGTTGTCAATAGAAATTCATAGTTTGACAAATAAAACTTTTTTTTTATATTTAACGGTTTTTTTATATTTCAATACAAAATATATTACAGTTTCGTCGTAAAAAAATTATGTCATTTTTGCTAAATGACAATTGTCAATTTTTTTTTAATACTTAAATACTGTCAATTACATACTCTCAATTAAATTTCCATTAAACTTTAAATGTTTTCGATTTCTGTAAGGAGAGATATTTTATTAATTTCGAAACAAATGTCGGTATTTTGACATAAATGACAGGTATCAATAAACATTTTAAATTAAAAACAATACAAGTATATTAGTGTCGTTTTATAACTAATAATTATTTTCAGTGTAAAATGGTCTTATATAAATATCATAGTTAAAAATTTCAATGTTTATATTGGTTTTTGAAATTAATATCCGTGAATATTGTTTTTTTTTACTATTTTTTATTTATAAACTTAAACACCATTTAATGTACACACAGTTTTTACGTACACACAATTTGCAAAATGTATTGAAGCTGATTCTCATCTTTAGTAAATTTACATGTAAAATCTGTCATCAGAGTGACCATTGCACGATCATTAATAACTTTAAAATTTTGACGAAAAAATCAATGACTGTGTTAACACAAAATCTATATTTAAGTGTTTATTTTCGAATTGATTTTAATTATTATATATCTTATTATTATTGTTGATAATAATAGACATTCACATAGAACATGAAATTTCAAATACTATGAAATTATGTTATTACTAATCTATAGGTTAGGTGTGTAGGAAACTAACTATTTTGCCTATCCTATAATACAAAAATAATATCTCGCTTCATTCTTTAGCTTTTCAGCTATGATTTTTATATAATTAATATGTATCTAGTAATAGCTAATCTCTAATCTAACAAGTAACTAGTAATAAAACTAACGATACCCCATCAATCAAGTAGTGGGAAATATATTTTTTGATGTTTAATTAAATCAGGTAACTTCTTTTTCATATATTATTATGTATATTATGCTCACGGGCATGCCCATCGGTAACCTTTTCGTATAGCTCCTATCTGTCCGACGCGGTTTGAGTGATGTAACGTCCACGATTCGCGCCCTTCAGTCCCTAATTGGTGTTTCGTGTAACAAAGTCACATGATTAATGATTCAGATTTCACTGTTTTCAGTTTAAATCACAGTTGTATTGTGCAGAGTATGTGGATTTAGTTTTACGCTCGATTTTTCGGCTTTTCGTCTTGTCGGTCGTGATTGACGTGATTTGATTAGGTACCTACTTACCTTACACATTTAAATATTTCTTATCCTATTCGTAATATTCGTATTTTGTTTTTTTTTTGCGGTAAACAACGAAATATTGGTTTTTAAAAAATAGTTAACAATCTAATAAAATATATTTTGTTTATTCCAATTTGTTTATGCTATCAGTAGTTCGTGAATAAATATTATTATTTCCAAAAGGTATCAAATTCCAAAAATCATTCTTGTGAAACCCTGTAATTTTGTGTAAATTTTGAAGTGCCAGGAAAACGCGTGACCTTGAAAATTTTAAAAAAATTCGCCATTAAACCTTCGCAGACCTAACTTAATATCAAGATTAAATTTGTCTGCCCTACCTGATGCGTTAGTCACGAGCCGCCACTGAAAAGCAGCATCGTTTTTCTGTCAATGTATTGGCAGGTAGTATTTATTGGTCAATACATAATTAGTCCTTATTTCTTCGAATGAAATCTGAATGGAGAAAGATATTTACATTTTTTACCAAATACACTTGATTTACTCGAAGACGTAATCAGGGGCATATGGTTTATGCAAGATGGGCTCCACCACATTATCATGGAAATGTTCGCCGATTTTTGGATAACTTATTTCCTAACAAATGGATTGGACGGGGTGGTCCAGTCGCTTGGCCTCCGAGTTCCTCCGATCTAACTTGTTTAGATTTCTTTCTTTGGGGACATATTAAAAATCTAGTTTACCAAGAAATATCAGAAAATATAGAAGATTTAAAAACCAAAATACGACATCCGTTTCGTACAATTACACTGGAAATGTTGGAAATTGTACAATGGTCATTTAGAGAAAGAATTGAGTTATGCATAGCAAATACTGGGCGGAATGTTATTGAGAATGCTATTGAGAAATTAATTTTTAAATAGATATTTTTATTGTTATTGCTTGTGTTATTAAAGTTATAGTTATGCCATCATTGTTGTTTTTTAAAGTTATTATTGAAAATTTGTTCTCGTTCTTTAACAATGCTTTATAGTTCATATTAAATTAAAAGCAGTTTTTAATTCTTTAAGTACAAGAAAAGTGGAAAGAAAATTGCAAATATCTCACAAACTGCTAGCTTTAGCCCCTATAATGGCTATACCAGAAGAAAGATAATTTAATTTTACATAACTGTGCATCAAAAAATACAGGATGTTCTATTTGAAAAAAAAAAGTTTTCGCAGTTTTAAATTAGCTACATGTGGCATGGAAAATGTAACACTTGGTATATTATTTTCGATTATATTTTAATTGCAGAACTTAGACCACTCTATGTTCTTATGCTGTGCCAAAAATTAAATTTAGGTATATCATGTGAAAAAAGTTATAAAGCTCCTTCCAGACCTTTCCATCTGTCACTTTTTTCTTAAAATGGTAAATATCTCCGAAACCAGATGGTTTAGTCTAGGGTGCGAAACATGTTTATGACTCAAAAGATTGCGCTCTTTCCGAATTTTAAAAAATATATAGGGTGTTCTATTTAAAATAAGAAAGTTAGTTGCTGTCCAGGAAATATGGAACACCATGTACATTCACCGATATTTTTAAAAAACGCCAAAAAAAGGCTACCAATAACCTGGGATAACACAATTTTATAACACATAACACTCTGATAAATAGCAAAGGCGCTAAAAACTCACCCTGTATACAGGGTGAGTCAGTTTTTTGTAGACAAACTTTAACAGGGAATAGAACGCACGTTTTTAAAAAGAAAAGTGCCTATAAATATATGGCCGATCTAGCTTCCTAAGGAAGATACAAGGTGTTAAAGTTTCATTTTTTTTTACATTAATGTGTAATATTTTCTGAACGGAATGATATATCAATGACAGTGACAGACAATATCAATGACAGACAATGACAATGACAGGATCAACATGTTGTATTGTTCCTGTCGAAAATACTATAGTGGATGTTACTTTTTTCGGGTACTTCGGATATTCTGCATAATGGAACTTTTTTTTCGTACGCCACTGACATTATCTAATACATATTTCTAAAATAACGGCCCCTTAGTAACAATTTTGATCTCTTGTAATTTTGCTCTAACTACGACAGTTTTAGAGATATTGGCCGTTGTTTCTCTGACAGTGTAATGTCGTTATTATATTTTTTTTCTCGAATTTTCTTTATGACTTATAAACGAACGCTTAGATTTTTTCATGTTTGGGGGATAATGCCTATTAATTAAGGCGCATAAAACAAGCGGTAAGAATGTTCAAAAACTTGCACAGTGGCGGGGTGGAAGGGGTGCTCCACCCCTTTCGTAAACAGATCATCTACGCCAAAGACTATTTAAAAAAAACTGTTATTTTCATTATCTACATACAGTTTAACAAAAATAATGTCCCTTCCTCTGTTTCGAAATTCCTGTGCGGTTCCTAGTTATTTTGATTTTTAGTGTTTGATGTGGTACTAAATTAAGTAATTTATTTATTAGCAATAATAATTATCGGCTAAATATTTAATTCTTTCAACGAAACCTACCTAAATATGGTGTGTTAAGGATTCTAAAAAGACGAAATCTCTTATTCTTTATCTTTTTCCAATGTAGTCAAGATAAATATTTGTTATATCAAGCCTTACTCAAATACAATACTTTTATATGTTGAAATCTGTTAAATTACAAATGTACTTACAATACAATAGATTATTGTGCAGTTGCTAAAAGTCTTAAAAATTTCCTTTAAGTGTTATTAAACTTGTGCATGTACCAATTTCTGTTTCAATTTTTGTTGTTGTTTGCTAAATAATTTCCATTTAAAACTAGCGTATTTGTAACTGTACGTAATAATTGCAACAAAATATTATACTCCTTGGAAAACAAGTAAGCATTATGTCATATTTTGAAACGACAGTTTGACGTATTAGTTTATCGTTTATACGAAGTTTATCTACAAACAATTTTGCTTCATCTTGAATATTTTCACTGTTATTAATTATTATTTTTAAGATTAAAAAGTTATTTTATGTGATTTGCCAGATTTTAATTAGTGTAACATGCCGTTTACATTTACAAATAGCGAACAAGCCGACATTCATTTAATTTATGGGTTCGCAAATGGGAATTCAAGATACGCAGCTAGGGAGTATCGAAGAAGATTTCAAAATAGACGACAACCTCATAATTCCGTTTTTGTGAGTATCCACCGTCGATTTGTTAACCAGGGTTTGAAAAATGTACCCGAGGGCCGACAGAACAACCGTGGACGAGATAGAGACCGTATATTGCGGGAATTTAATAGGAACCCAACGACAAGTACTCGACGTGCTGCTATTGCTCTTGGTATTTCCCAAAGTAAAATTTCCCGGGTTTTAAAACGGGATCACAGACGCCCATATCATTTTCAACCTGTTCAAGGTTTATGTCCAGGTGACGCTGAACGAAGACTTACTTATTGTAGGTGGGTTCTTAACTCCATTCAAAATAATAGGGATTTCTTATCCAATATACTGTGGACTGATGAATCTTGTTTTACTCGTCGTGGTATAGTAAATTTTCACAATCTGCATGTATGGGCACATGAAAACCCACATGCCATTCGACCACGAAGTTTTCAACATGAATTTAGTACAAATGTCTGGATTGGAATTTACGGCAACCACGTGTTTGGACCTTATTTCTTGCCACAACGTGTAAATTCAGAAAATTTACTACAATTTTTAGAAGAACACCATGGTAATATATGGGAAGTCATTCCTTTGAATTTAAGAAGACAGTCTTGGATTCAACTTGATGGGTGCCCGGCCCATTATGGCAGAAATGTAAGAAATTGGCTAAACAATAACTATCCAGGGAGGTGGATAGGTCGTGGAGGTCCAGTGGCGTGGCCTCCCAGATCCCCCGATTTAACACCACTTGACTTTTTTGTGTGGGGATTCATTAAGGAAATAGTGTATATCACTCCGGTTAATACACTTGAGGAACTTCAAAATCGCATTAGAGATGCTTGCAATGAAATAAGGGTGCATCATTTAGTTAACTTAAGACGTTCTATGATACGTCGCAGTGAAATGTGTATTGAGAAGAACGGTTTACATTTTGAACAAAGTATCTAATTTTATGTATGTAGGTACTAGTGTTATTGTTATTAATTCTTTTAATTGTTATTTATAAATCATTATTGCTAACAATTGTTATTTATTCCACAATTATTATTGTTAATTAAATATTGCTATAAATTCAAAAATGTTTATATCTCCATAAACATTAACATCAATGTTCATCTAATGTTTTTTTTTTGTAATTGTAATTACTGGGAAAGAGATAAAGAGATTTCGGCTTTTTAGAATCCTTAACAAACCATATTTAGGTAGGTTTCGTTGAAAGAATTAAATATTTAGCCGATAATTATTATTGCTAATAAATAAATTACTTAATTTAGTACCACATCAAACACTAAAAATCAAAATAACTAGGAAACGCACAAGAATTTCGAAACAGAAGAAGGGACATTATTATTGTTAAACTGTATGTAGATAATGAAAATAACAGTTTTTTTTAAATAGTCTTTGGCGTAGAAGTTCTGTTTACGAAAGGGGTGGAGCACCCCTTCCACCCCGCCACTGTGCAAGTATTTGAACATTCTTACCGCTTGTTTTATGCGCCTTAATTAATAGGCATTATCCCTCAAACATGAAAAAATCTAAGCGTTCGTTTATAAGTCATAAAGAAAATTCGAGAAAAAAAAATTATAATAACGACATTACACTGTCAGAGAAACAACGGCCAATATCTCGAAAACTGTCGTAGTTAGAGCAAAATTACAAGAGATCAAAATTGTTACTAAGGGGCCGTTATTTTAGAAATATGTATCAGATAATGTCAGTGGCGTACGAAAAAAAAGTTCTATTATGCAGAATAGTCGAAGTACCCGAAAAAAGTAACATCCACTATAGTATTTTCGACAGGAACAATACAACATGTTGATCCTATGCAGGTTAAGATATGTGTAAAATATTTAGTGAATATATCATTCCGTTCAGAAAATATTACACATTAATGTAAAAAAAAATTAAATTTTAACACCCTGTATCTTCCTTAGGAAGCTAGATCGGCCATATCTTTATAGGCACTTTTCTTTTTAAAAACGTGCGTTCTATTCCCTGTTAAAGTTTGTCTACAAAAAACTGACTCACCCTGTATACAATATTTTTCTTCATATACAACTTCATACTATTAAAATTGTTTCTCCTAAGGGAATATATTCGTAAATAACACTGCAGCAGTAAATTAAATCCGGAGAAAAGGATTAAGGTACAAATAAAAATGAATGATAATAGCGATTCAGAGCGATATTATCTTTTCTTGTTCGATATTGTTTTTTCTTTTCCTCATGTCAAAACAGTACGTGATGTGAACACCGAATGATCGTTGTCAGATATAAATATAGATTAGCATAGTAAACTACGCCCGGTAATAGATGACTTCTATATATACATATTAAATGTGTTATGAATTAAGTGGCTATCGACATATATTAATATCAGTAAGCAGGTCATCCAAAATGAATATCCTCACATAGCATCCTATGTTTATGCCAAGCCATTTCAAATAAGATAACTGTTAAATCTGACATTCATTAATAATTTATTCTTCGTTTACAGGGTGAACCAAAAATAGGTTAGCTACTTTTAATTATGTATATTACATCGACATATGGAAAAGGACTTAAAAAGACTTTTTATAATCTTTATATTTACCGAGATATATATTTTTATTTATTTATGGGTTTATGACGTTCATATTTAAATTTCAGCTTTAGTGCATTTAAATAACTCTTATTAAATTTAATTAGCAATTATTTAACACTTTATTTATGATATTTATTGGTGTTTTCAAGGCATGATTTATAGGGTTAAAATGGCATTAATTTTACAAGTACTTGTAAAATTAATTCAAAACTATGCAGCGTTGATTAATTCCTGCTGTTTACTGATATTAACAAAAAATGCTCAGTATTTTCATCCCCTGGCACCACCTCTGTCCGTTTGCAAAAATATAAGCTATCGCATTTGTTGACAGAATAAATTTGCATATACAGAATGCTTTTGTCAAGGAAAAAATTACACGGGATAAAATATGTATAGGGTTTTATATGAGGGGTGATTCTCGTATATTATATATCGTTGCTTATATGCGTCTATTCTATTCATCCCCTATAAGTAACTGTATTAAATGGATATTAAGGGTGGTAACCTCGGGGTATTATCGAGTTAATCGGATTGGATTAGTTTATGGTAATTAAAAATATAAAAGCACACATTACGATCCGTAATAGATATTATACGCTTGTTGATTGAAGCTGCTCCGTGACTGCGATTATTTATTAATTTTATTAATATCTACTGCAATGAAATTTGAATGTTTAACGAAATTATTATCATCATTAAATTCCATATATTCTTATTTCATTAGAATTATTATTATAGTAAGAATGAAGAGTTCCTTCAGCTTTCATTAAGGCAAACATGAATCCAAAAGAGTCGTGGAAAAACTAAGCAGTATTAAGGTATAATAATGTTATGATAATGATGTTATGATAATGTATAATAATGGTAATGTTATGTTATTGTAAAAAATCAGATTATGTTATTCATTATTTTCAGAAAAATATTTGTTTTTTTTATGTTTTGCTAATTTAATGTTGTTATATTTTAAGAATTAATCTTATTTTGTTGTTAATTACCTTTAATTTTTTTTTCTGCGATACTGTGTTGTTATTTTAGTATTTCAAGTTAATTATTATTTGTTAATTATCTTTTGTTTTGTTAATTTTATATTTTGTCCACTACTAATTGATTGCTTTTATTTTAAAAGGAAAAATGTTATATTTTCTACACTACCTTTAGAAAAATCTTATGTTACCGTGAGATATTATATTTTTCTGATACTGATTTTCTCTTTTTTATTATGACATTAAAAAATAAATTGAATGAAAGTGTAAATTACCCAGGCCACACATTTTTAGTTTTATTACGTGAAAAACATTTTAGGAAATGAAACTTACTTACATTCATTACCAGAACACAAATGTTATAATTTGTGCGATGAACGCAATTTTAAAATATTACATTCTCGAATTGCAAGTTTCGATTTTGGTCGAGCGAAACAAATTTTTAAAAAAGAAAAATTTTATTTCCGGAAACTAACAGTTACAAGTGTTTCACAAAGGAATGAAATCTTATTTATAACGTCGGTGTTATCTATCCCTGACTTTGCAGTCTGCACTATGCATTGTATTATTATAAGAGTAGCTTACAATGTGGGATCGTAACTCCTCCCATGTTAACTCAAAAATTATTCTCTGAGTGATTTTGCAACAAATTATATTTGATTTATTTTCATTTAAATTTTACTTAGTTTTTAAGAATTTTGAAATATATTTGTTATAAATCAGGTATAGAATAACAAGCACTAAAATTAAGTACGACATTACAGTCCATATGGATGTTCTGTAAACATAAACAGGAATATTAAGTTTATTTATTTAAATTTATTTTTGATATTCTAATTCTTGTTGATATTTCCTCACATTTATCATTAAACTTTTAATATTTATAACATTTCTTTAAAAGCAAGTCTATTAAAGGTAATTTTTCATAATTTTAAGTTCAGATAATAATTCATTTGGCTTTATAATTGAATTACGCAGAGTATTTAGCAAAAGAAATGGCTATTTCTATTTTACCGAGTACAGTATAAATTGTTTGATATCTGAAATCTTCTGATTTCAGATATCAAACTTTGATATCTGAAATTTCTGATACATGTGGTTAAATTAAGCGGTTCTGTGAAATATTATGAGCAAGTTAATTAAAAATGTTTATAGAAGAATTTAGCAAGGATACTTAATTTTCTTAAATATTTTTTTTTAAATTATTATGTTGGTTGGCTTATTCCTAGTTAGATGAACCTGCATCTGAAATAATATGAGGTTTTTTAGGCTCTTTAAGATGTATTATCTCATTATTATTAGTTTTACTGTTTCTTATTTTTGCTTTTTTATGTTCAAGTAACTCTGTTAATATATATGGCCCTTTAAATCTATTTTTATGTTTAGAGCGTTCTTCTAGTCTCTTATAGACAGTTTGATTAATTTTAAAGTGAAACTGATTTTCGCCTTCTTTATTAATTCTATCGATAGCTTTTTGTTTATTTAATTCTTGATCTGCTGCAATTTCTTTATACAGAGATGTTAGTTTATCTTTATGGCTTATAATATAGTCAGAGTAAAATGTCATAGGAATAAGGTCAAAAGGATCTCTGAAGTTAGTATGTCCCAGCGTTAATTCGAAAGGAGTGTTAAAGTAGTAAAGGAGTATTTTGTTGAAGAATGTATTGTATTATTATAGGCATATAATATTATTGTATTATTAATTAGTGCGTAGGGCATTAATTGTATAGGAGTTGAGTCTTTATGAGTTAGTTCTTTATGTTGGCTTCTTGCTTCTTAAATCTAACTTACATCTAGGGTGTCGGTGAAGAGACTAGGCGATACTAGATATCCTGGGTTGATTCTCCTCCTCGTGACGTGATCTCGATGATCGGCTTTTCTTAATTACCTGGCCTGATTGCCCAGTAATTACAACGATTGTAATTGGTAATTAAGGTGTGACTTATTAGCTTCTCTGTATTCACTGAACTGGAAACTTTCTTCTGGTGTAGGATCTTCGGTAATTTAAGAATTGAAATTCACAATAATCAGCGATTGATTAATTTATACCATCCGGACGACTGCGCCAGTTTCGATTCGGGTCGAGCGAAACAAGTTTTTAAAAAAGAAAAATTTTATTTCCGGAGACAAACTAACAGTTACAAGTTTGAGCAAAAAGTGTTTTACAAAGGCATGAAAGCTTATTTATAACGTCGGTGTTATCTATCGCTGACTTTGCAGTCTGCACTATGCATTGTATTATTACAAGAGTAGCTTACAATGTGGGATCGTAACTTGCATCCATTAAAGACATTTTGGAAAGCATGTAGGTTTTTTAATCACATAATTTCATTTGATAATTCTTTAAAATCAACTTGTTATAATACTTATAAAGTAATGTTAAAGTTTTTACAGTATTATGTATACCTCTATTCATGAAAAATCGCTGCAAAAATAATGCAAATAACCACCGGAAAGTTGAGCTTTTATATTATATATACAAATGCATAGCGATATCGTGCGAATGTCCGTCACCAGTTGTGACGTCACGCCGCTGTGTCACGGCTAGAACTATCGGTCGGCTACGGTAGAAGGCATCCACGTACCAAGGAGAATTCAAGGTCACAGCTCTAGGTGCTGTAGGCCAGTGCTATAGTGCTTTCGTTTGATATGCAAACTAATGGAATGCGGTGCTCGGTGGCGCGCGCAATTATCCTAATATAGGAAATAAAATAAAATACAATAATGTTAATTCAATTTAATTTATAACATATCAAAAACAAATTGCAAATGGATGCGAACTGCAAGTGTATTTGTATTTATTTTTCCGAACGAACGTTTCATCTGTTGGTATCTCCTGAAAGACATAAATTGTAAAGTTTGTAAAATCATTGTTTATAGTTAATATTTTATAGTGTTATTATAGTATTTATGGAATATAGTGTTTATAGGTTATAGTGGTTTTATACAGAGTAGTGCAATGAGAGAACTAGGCACATCAAGGAGTAAAAAAGCAAAGCTCCGAAAAAATCTCACATTATATGAGAAAAACATTTACTCACATTTAATGAGAATTTCTGATGTCAGTTTTTGTGAAAAGTGCTACTAATAAGGCATAATATCACATAAGATGAATATGATATAATAAGACATCTTTTGAAGTCACTTTACCTTGGTTGCACGTTATGATACGCCACTGAGCAGTAAAGCCAGTAAATCGCCGACTTGTTCATGCAAGTGTCTTGTAAGTGAGCGAGAAGGGAAATGGGACTTATATGAGTTGAAAAGGGATAGGGACCGATGTACTAATTGCAGAAAAACTTAGGCCGTTCACCCTTCTACGGCCTATCTATCGTGTAGGAGTCATCCACGTACCAAGGAGAGTTGAGGGTCACAGCTCTAGGTATTTTACAAATGTTGCTTTTAACACCACAAAGAACATATCAAGTATTCTTGATCCAATCACTGTAGTTCTCATATTTCTATGTTACAAACTATATATGATATAGATATTAATATTATAAAATACGTACAAGACATTATTATCATTCCTCTAACAAAATTGTTTAACTCACGTATAAATAATGGAACTTTTCCGCATTGCCTATAAATATCAAAAATAATCCCGTGTTTTAAGAAAGGCAACGTAAATGAAATGAAAATCTGGCGACCTTTATCAATCATACCTACATTGGGACAATAATAGAGAAAGCCTTCTTGCAACAACTCAACGCGTTTCTTTAATCTAATCATCTATCAAATTTTAAATTTGGTTTTCGCTTCTATAAATCGACACTGATGCAATTAACAAAATGGTGGAAGGTATATTAGAGACTTTTGAAAATAAAAGTTTTGCTGGATGTATCTTCTGCGACTTGTCGAAGGCCTTCGGCTGCGTGCAGCAAGATATCCTAGTTAATATAGTAACAAAATATGGACTAAACAGTACATCGGTAAATCTCCTAGAATCATATCTTATAAATAGAAATCAAATAACCATGTATGATCAAGTATTGTCGTCACAAGAAAAAGCTAAAATCGGAGTACCTCAAGGTTCTGTACTTGGGCCCTTATTATTTATTATGTACATTAATGATCTCCCAAACTATGTATGATGAAGTATTGTCGTCACAAGAAAAAGCTAAAA